>PVIR01013662.1:0-42237 GCA_004026965.1 Petromus typicus
TATTTAGGGGCCGGGGAGTTAGCTCAGTGGTTCCGGCGCCTGTCTCGCAAGCGCAAGGACCCGGGTTCAATTCCCTGGTAACCACATAACAATAATGGGCGTGGAGACCCACACCCAGCAGCAACCAGTACCACACACCACAGTGCCGGGCGTGGTGGCTCACGCCTGTCATCCCAGCACTCGGGAGGCAGAGGCAGGAGGATTGCTGTGATGTGAGTTTGAGGCTGAGCTCAGGGCCAGCCTGAACCACAAAGCGAGACCCTGTCTCCAAAAACCTAAAAAAAAAAAAAAAGAAAAGGTATTTAGACTGTTTGCAGCTTCTCACCATGATGAATATACTCTCTTGAATACGTCCATACAGGTTTTTTTGTGACCATGTGTTTTACTTTCTCTAGGGAAAGTGTCTAGGAATGGGATCGCAAGGGAAGAATATGTGCACTTTTGATTGTATATGACATTACCGAGCCACTTTCCAGTGACCTGACCATCTCTCTCACTCTCTTCTGCGATGTTTGTCCCTCATCTTCATCAGCCCTTCATACTGTCAATGCCTTTTATTTTAGCCTGCCATGAGGCGTGTCATTGTAGCACAGTGCCTCATTTGTATTCCCCACACTGCAAAAGTTCTTAAACATCTTTCCATGTCCTTATGTGTCATCTGTATACTCTTAGTCCGCTTGTGCTCCTATAGCAAATTTCGCAGAACTGTGGAATTCATGCACAACAGACCTTTATTTCTCCCAGTTCTGGAAGCCGAGCAGCCGGAGGCCAGGACTCTGGCGCGTTCAGTGACGAAGGCTCACCTGGCTCTGTTTCCAGGACAGCACTCCAGGGCAGGTATCAGGAGGGGGGACAGAAGTAAACAACCTCTCAGGTAGCTGAGGGAGAATGAATAGCACACACTATGCCAAAAGGATGTGGAAGACTTCTGGGAACTTAAAATGTGCACCGTGCACAGAATTCTAGTGAAGGGAGGTATCGGCAGAGGGCACCCAGAGAAGAAATGGGGTCCTCCAAATATTTCACCTCGTGGAAAGGTGCCTAGAATGGTGACAAAAGACTGAAGTGGAATGAAAATCACCAAGGACATGATGGCAGACTTCAACTTCATGTCAAGATGAGTTTTTACCTAAAAATGTCTTCCTCCAGTGGTACACGAGGAGCTCAGCGTTACTTAAAACCACTTAGATTTTTTTAAAAAGGTATTTGCTATTCCCATGTGTGGTAGTTTAAGAAAAACCTGTCAAAGACTACTAACAAACTTGAGGAAAGTGGCCATGAGGACCTAGAGATAATTATTTTCTACAAACCATCCACTTCCCCAATGAGAGAGTCTTCCATTCAGTGTTTTTTCAGTAGACTCAAAAGACAGATCTGCAATATAAACATACACTACTCTTTCAGCAAAAGTCATTATGGAATGAAGAGGGCATTTAGATAGTTAAGAGTTTACAAAGAATGGACTGAAGAACAAACGGGGCTGATGGGTAAAGAAAAGGGTCATGACTGAGAACTGGGAAACAGCTGCAGCGCTGAGGGAGAGGAGGAGGGTGCATTCGAGAGGCTCCTCTGCCCGGAGCCTTCCAGGACCCTGCAGTGGTGGGGACAGAAGGGCTGGGCGTGGCTCTAGCCAGCCGCGGCTGTGCCAGTTACGAGCCACACCCCCAAGCACGTCCCTGAACCCCGCCTGACTTCACCGGGAGCAGGAGCGGACGAGACGCCGGGGTCAGGGGAATGCTGAGCTCTCCGCTGGCTCCGCACAGAGCTCAGAGCTGCCCGCAGCGCTCCGTCCGGGCACGCTGCGACCCTTCCTTACGCACAGGACCAACGCAAAGGGACAGCTGTGCTTCTCCCCACCGTGGAAATACTGCAGAGTGTGACAACCAGTCACCTGAAAATAACCTACACACATTTTCAAAGTGAACGCGACCCAGCCAGGGAATCAGACCTAACCGGCCGGCTCACGACCCCAACCTGAACCTCCACAAGTAACCCAACCCTCGCGCTAACCAACCGACTGCTGCCAGCTCCGAGGGATTCACAGCACATTTTGTTACCTGCACACGGAGGAAAGAAATGTCTCTGAATATTTAAACACACTCTTAAAATATTAAGCATCTGCCCCGGGCTGTGGAAGTGGCCTGTTCGCTCTGTGTTGTTATCTCTCGAGGCACACCTGCGCTGCTCACTGCTCACGGCCAGCTTCAGTGTTCTGTTACCAGCAGGACTGCAGATGGCAGCGTCCTGCCCTGTGTCGACAGCAGGCAGAGGACAGCGAGGGGCCCATGGGGACCCACCTGACACCTGCCGCTTTCCACTCCTCAGGCCCCAGCGAAGGAGCTAGAGGTGCAACTCTGCTTTCTGCGTAGTCCTCGGTAGAAAACACGTTCTTTCTAAAGAGCTCAAAACATTCGTTTTCATTTTATATGCCTGATAAGCCTCTGTCCGAGCTGGCCGCCCCTCCACTCTAGGACACGTGATGCTCCTCTGAACAGCCTGCCACTTACCAGCTTGACAAAATGTGCAGATCTCACAAGTCTTCATGCTTCTTTTCTGACTTGTGAACTAAGAATAGAAAAAGATCCTTTGCAGGCTTGGTGATGATCAAGGCCATCATTGCAGTGAGGTGCTTTGCAGTAGGTAAAGCAGGTGAGCCAAGTGTGCTTCCCCACCTCCTCACCTGGCAGGGCCGGGCAGCTAGGGGCTGGGGGTGGGGTTACGACAACGTGGGTGACCGAGTCAGTCTCCCCAGAACAAGGCCTGAGGTTAAATTCCAAGGCATCCAGGTACGTCCGTGCACGCTCGCTGAGGCAGGGGAATCTCAAATTCAAGCCCAGCCTGGACAAGTTAGCAAGAACCTGTTTCAAAATTTTAAAAAATTTAAAAGGGTATGTACATCTCCATGATGAATGAAATTGTGTGCTGCAACTACGTACTAAAAAACTCGGAGATGTAGCTCAGTGCAAAGGCTCTGTGTTCAATAGTCATTACTGGAAAAGAAAAGAGGCGGGGGATTTAGCTCAGTGATTCTGGCGCCTGCCTTGCAAACATGAGGGCCTGGGTTCAATCCCGGTAACCACATAGAAGAATGCTGCGCGTGGTGACTCTCACCCAGCAGTCGGTACCACATACCACAGTGCCCGGCGTGGTGACTCACACCCAGCCCTGGGGAGGCAGAGGCAGCCAGGACTGCTGCGAGTTTAAGGCTCTCCTGGGCTACATAGTGAGCTCAGGATCAGCCTGAACTACAAAGCAAACCTTGTCTCACAAAAACAAAAAAAGGAATACTCTGTGTATAAATATCACACTCTCGTGCCCAGCCATCGATTTGTGGACAGATAAGCTGTTCCCAAGACTTACCTACTGTGAGTTGTGCTACAATAGACATAGGCAGGTATGTTTCACTGTAAAACAATGTCTTTAACTCTTTTGAAAAGTCATCCACAGAGGTACTCCCGGGTCAAGCAGAATTTCCATTTTTAGTTTACTAAGGCATTTCTTGTTGATTGCCGTAGTGATCGTACAGGTTCACATTCCCACCAGCCATGTTGATAGGTTCCATTTCTCCCACAATCTCACAATCATTTCTTGTTTTTAAGTTCATGACAACAGCCATTCTCTCTCAAGTACAATGAAAACACAAGGCTTTGATCTGTCTTTCTCAACAAGGGCCAACAGTGCAAAACATTTTTTCGTGTATTTACTGGCCAACTGTACTTCTTCTGGGAATTGTCTATTCACTTCATGTCCCCATTTTGGATTAGGTGTTTCATTTTGGGTGATCTAAGTTTTTCTTTGAATTCTTTTCCACCTGTGACTAATCATGTCTACTGTTCGCTCTGAATTATAGCTTAAAGCACCAACAGGAAAAAGCCACACACTTGATATTTTTAAAAAACCCCAAAAAACTAGGGCCAGGGACTTAGTTCAGTGGATCCAGTGCCTGCTGTGCAAATGCAAGGTCCCAGATTTGATCCCCGGTAACCAAACACAACGATGCTGGGCGTGGAGACTCACCCCAGCAGCAACCAGTACCACGCACCATAGTGCCGGGCGTGGTGGCTCACGCCTGTCATCCCAGCACTCGGGAGGCAGAGGCAGGAGGATTGCTGAGTTCAAGGCTGAGTTCAGGACCAGGCTGAACTACGAGACCCTATCTCAAAAACCTAAAAACCGTAACAAACAAACCTACACAAATGTACACTGGATCCCTGCTCTACTCACACCCATCTTCCCTGCCAAAAAGCTGTTTGATTTCACAATGAAAAGACAGACTGCAAGACTTTTGGGTATGGAAGGTATTCTTAGAAACCTGAAAACCAGGAATTTTTACTCGATTTTCTCCACAATCTTTTAACCCAATACAACACACAGAGAAAGCTCTTGCTAGTGCTGAAATGCCGAGGAATGAAAGAAAACCAAGCAATAAGGGTGGGGGCCAAATGTCTGGCTGAGCATTTCCACGTTATGTCATCTCCGGGCACAGCGGGAATCAGGACCATCTTCCTTTAGTTGGGGTCTGACTCGGTGTGCTGCCCTCCCTGCTCCGTGGCTTTTCCACAGGGCCTGGGACGGATACCCAGATCCATTCCAGAAGCCAAGCAGGCAAGTCACTCCCATCCTGGCCTCGCAGCTCCGTGGGGTTTGCACTCGGCTGCAGTACAGAGAAGAGCTTGCAGCCCCGTCCACTCCTAGGGCTGGCCGTGTGTTAAGGCCGGATTCCCGCCCTCCGTGCCCCTCGGACACGTGCAGACAGGCTCAGAGGCAAGCCCAGCTCAAGGCCCGGTGCCTCTCAGCTTGTCCCGCCCTCTGCCGTCTTGCCCCGCCCTCTGCCGGCTTGCCCCGCCCCCTGCCGGCTTGCCCCGCCCTCTGCCGGCACTCCCGCTGCGCACGCGCCTTCTGTCCCGCTGCTGCAGGCTTGCCAGCCTCCCCCACCGCACACTCCACTGGTAACGTGTGAGAACGACCTGCGCAGGCACGCGGACGCGGTCTCTGCGAGGCGGCTCGGAGGGGAAATCCGTGCGCAGCAGGCCCGGCCCTGCGCTCTGCGCCGCGGGATTTTCCCACTGAATCCCAGTGAGCTTCCGCGCACCCCCTTGAGGGAAAAGGCAGGTGGAGTTGGGCGGGTGGGAGGCCTGAGTTTCACTGACACTCACCGAAGCAGAATCATCAAGATATGCTCAGACCCCGAGGGCACGGCGTGGAGCACGAGGTTCCAAACACAGCGGGCCGCGCGTACACCTCTTAATGGGAAAGTGACTTGGGGGCAGTGGGAAGAATTACATCCCGAGCTCGCCCTTTCTATTGTTTGTGGAGAATGCAAGGTACGAGCCTTGCGGAATGACCGCCCCTGACACAGACCAGCAGAGGTGATTCGCATTTATTAATCTTCAGCGACCTTGGGGGTGGGAATGAGTCCCTCCACCGCAGGGAGAAGAGACAGACTCAGAAAGCTTGAGAAACCTACCTCTCAAACTACTCAGGCAGGTGAGGCAAGGGATCTCAAGTTCGAAGACAGCCTGGGCACCGTGGCGCCATCACATTTCAAAAGAAAAACCAATTTCATCCACATAGTCCAACATCGTGCCAAGAGCGCTCACATAACTGTTAGCAGCTCAAGTGTGTTGCCCTCTCCACACACAGTACTGGAACATAGACAGCGCTACACTGGTTCCAAACTTTACGGCAGTGCCTGTCCTCTTGTAGATTCATATTTAGTAACACTTTTCAAGTGTTAGTCATTTTACATAGCAGGAGATTCAAAGGGAAAACGCACTTTCCCTTTAGCAGTTACATTCCAAGACAGGATGTATGTATTCCATTCAATTGTCCTCTTAAAAACAGGAGAAAAAAAAAAGCTACAGCACACTCACAAAAGGGAAATCAGTCATCCTTCTCTGAAAGTATTCATCTTTCTTTTGCTTTCCTAGGTCATTTTTTTCTCTTTCAGAAATAGATCAGCCCAAACGTCTCAAGGGCAAGAACAGCCAGCCACTCATGAAAACCTAAAACAGTGACTTTAAGGTTTATTTTCTGCTCATTTTCAAGTACCTCCCAACCCCAACGGCAATACCTCACCCATGCAAGAGAAACGTACACAGGTCTCTCTTTACAGGCAGGGAACAAGACTGGGGAGACTCCTGGTGTTCTCCACTGTCTACCTCCACAAGGGTGAGCTGTCCCCAAACCATGCACACATACAAATACCACTCCTCGGAGCAACTCTCTGGGTCTGCATAATTTAATAAAACTGACCAGACAGGATCATGTGGTTTATTAAAAATATAGTCAGGGAGAAGGAAGTCAGTGCATTTATGCAATTTTACATATACATTTATAGTTTGAGGTTCCATTATTTCAACAGTTCATATAAATCACTGTTTCAGATAAAAGAAAAAACATTTTACAGAGATCAGCAACTGGTAGTGTTTGCTATGAGTAGGCTTGTAATAAAAATAAAATCACTTCTTTAAAGAAAGTCACCTTTATGCAGAACAAGTCTTTAAGTTAGACTTTTCTTGCATAAGAATTAAACTGAACTTCTTAGAAAAAAGCCAATTCAGTTTTCTCTGTACTCTTTCGTCTGGATTTTTTTTTTTTTTTTTTTTTTTTTGAGGTAACAGAAGAATTTCAGTGATTTGTCACCAGGTTATCCTTTGTATCATGTACGCCAACAACTGCAGGGTCAAATCAAAGACTTGTACAAAACCATTTCTCAGAGAATTATAAATACAGAGTACGACATTTTCAAACAACTTATTATAACAGGGGAAACAAAATGCACCCCAAAACCCCCAAAGTCTAAAATAAACTGATTATTTTTGCTAATGGAAAATGAACCGGAGCATCCGGAACTCCCCAAGGCTTCTGCTTGTGAACGCACTTCTGGGTGCTGTTCTACCAATTCTTGTTTCTTACCACATTTTTGTTATTTTAGAATAGCAATGGCATTCCCGTTCTTGAGCTCATACTTACTGGGCAGAACTGAGAATATAACCTCAACGCCTGATGAGCCAATTTATCTGCAGCAACACTTCCTGCCCAAGAGTCAAGTGTAATTTCCTGGATGTGGAAACTGGTGCTTCATCCCAGGCCTGCCTTTTGGCCCCTATGTGGGGAGTGTCCTGGGGAAGTCACTCCAGAACAGGAAGAGGTGGCACCAAGTCGCTGCTCCACACATTGCCTTTGTAGGTGTCTAACTTGAGAACAGTCAAACCTGGGCAAGGGGAACTTCTAGCACACTGCGACATCACAGCCCAGGCATGGGAAGAGAAATCTGCACTCCTCAAAGAGCTGTGAAAGCTTCTATGAGCCTGGCCAACTGAACTAGACTCACCCACATTTG
Organism: Petromus typicus; assembly: GCA_004026965.1. Lineage (NCBI taxonomy): Eukaryota > Metazoa > Chordata > Mammalia > Rodentia > Petromuridae > Petromus > Petromus typicus. The sequence continues at coordinate 7,346 of PVIR01013662.1, forward strand.
TTCCCTGCCTAGACTACCTAGAACTTACAATTGGCCTTCGGGAGAGATTATAATTAAGCAGCTCTCATTACCTTTTCTAAATGCAGGACACTTAATGTGATCTTTGCATAAAGCACAATAAAGCAATCACTGCCTAAATGGCAACAGGAACTCTATTACCTGTGTCTAACAACGGTTGACTCCATCTCAGCAAGAACTGGACGAGTCACTACCTTGTTACAAAGGCTGAAGTATACAGACGATGAATTTCAATTCAATGTATTTGTAGCGCAACATCAGTGTTTTTTAGAGGACAACTGCGAGAACAATTTAAGGCATTAACTGGAGAAACAACAAATGCAGCGTGTCCTTTCTCTCCATGATGGGATAGTAAGGCCTCTGTCAAGAGGGAATGTGTTAAAACGGGAATTCATTTACCCTAAATTTAGAACAAGTTCCACTGCGAGAGGAGGAATGAGCTACAGGCTAAAAGGTTTTGAACAGACACCCACTGATTCTGAAACAGACTCACAGGCCCAGCGCATGTCCTTGTGAGAAGCCGCACTCATTGGAGCCAAGTCTGTCTAGGACACAACATGGGAAGACACAAAAAGAGCTATTTTAATAGGAAACAATACTTTGTTACACACATCCAAATTTCAGGAGATCTCTTTAAAAATGCTATGTTCATTCAAAAAAATCCTCTGTGCTTGGTTTGTAAAAAGAAGGTTCGGTTCTTTTTTTTTTAGCTTCACTTGAAGTTGCTCAGCTCCTAGCCGGTCAGAGGCAGGGCTGCAGGGACCCAAACCCTTCCTGGACTTCAGAGGAAAGCTGCTCATCCGTCGGCCTCTGCAAGGCGGGTGAAGACGCCCCACCCCAGCTCTTCCCCAGAAACGCGGAGGCGCTGTCCAAGCTCCCTGGCAAGGTGGGACGCTTCCACAGGAGACCACTGATGTGTGAGACACGGTGAAATAACCGAGGTAAAACTGGCCAAGTTCCTCCGGGGTGGCAGGATGAAGAACAGGTTTCTATGTCAAGTAAGTGAGACTTTGGAAGTCAGTAAAACTGAATTCTCAAAGTTCAATTTTTAAAAATGGCTCACCTATCATTTTTAAAAAGATGAAATGTGGGAAATCTTCTCAGGCTTAATTTCAAATCTGTGGAAGAAAAATGTCTCCTCCCATTCCCCCCATATTTTATCTCTTTCAAGTTGTCCAAAATCTTACAAATTGTTTAAAGAACAAAGTCAGGCATGACCTGAGTCATGGAGATGCAATGATTTCCTTGCACTAGAAAATATTTACACAGTTGAACATTATGTGTACAGCAGAGAACTATAAACAAAAAAGTGAAGCAAACTTTATTTATTTTCAGGTAAAAACATTAACCTGATGGATTATTGCAGATTTGAGCAATCAACACATAAAACAAATGGACAGCATGGCTTACAGATGCTTTTATCTGTGTGGAGACAAAGGCTCAGCTGTTTGTCCCAAGTCAGCAGTGGGCGGAGAGCGAGAACTGCGTGAAGTAAGCGAAGACAGAGAACAGAAATGAAAACAAAAATGGGATTTCTTTTTTTTGTAACTACAACAGAGAATGAAAACCGATACTCTATTTAAAATATTCTGGCCATAGAATAAGTTATCAGCCAGCTCAAGCTGTAGGCTTTGACCTACACAAAGAAAGGGATGACCACGCCCTGCCCTCTCTTCAGAGGCTGTGGCAGCCGGGATTGCCATGTGAACGGTGCTAGTGTGTCACCTGGTTGGAAGCCAGAGCCACCCTACGACTATATTAAAACTAGGCTATAAGAAAAATCTGTCTTGTTACAAAGGCTGAATTATATTGACGATATATTTCAATTTAATGTATTTTAAATTATATCTTAATTTGAGAGGATTTGGGACAAAACCCACGACTCAGAAAAATGTAACAACTGTTCAAGTGTTTCATACATAAAAAGCAAAACAAAAAACAAGACACTGAAATGCACAGACAAGAACGAGTCACATGAGAAAATGAGAAGTGGAAAACACACAGAGCTCATCTACCACTCCAGCGTCAGTACATGTGGCTCTAACTTCTGTCCCTTAAGCACAAGAGTTGTCTCCGGAGGAAACAAAGTGAGGACTTAGCTAGATGGATACACACAGCCCAGATTTAAACTGCACAGCGACATTTATTGTTTCAGCCTGGAAAAACATCCCTTTTTAAATTTCACACAGCAAAGCAAGTTAAAAACGTCACTCATCAAATAAATGATAATTTAAACAAGAACTTGCTAAAGAAACCTCATCACAACAACATTTTAGGGCCTGATCACTTTAAGTCCATGGGGCCATTAATGAATATCAACCAAGTGTCTCTTATCATCTGCAAGCTGTTTTTCCTACAAGAAGGTGTAACATGTTTCCTTGACTCAGGTGATACATTTAGAAAAGAAATCATGATTTTCTCTTTTGCTGTAACAGGCAGACACTGATTTCTTCTTGTGATCAGGAGAGATGGAATGACTGCTGCCCTTCTCTTGCTGCTATTAATAGTTTCTCGCGCATTATCTCAATGCTTGAGTAGTCCGGCAACTTAAGATAGTTCACACAAGTCATTACCGAGGGTAAGAAGTCATCTGGGTTTTCTGTTGATTCAAATGTCTTCCGGACAATTGTCAAAGGTGGATTTAGGCTCCGGAAACCTGATCAACAATCAAAGAAGAAAGACCAAGAAGCTTGGTGAGTTTTCCTTAAATGCTTACAAGCATCACGTTGCTTTGCTGTAATGGTACAATACTGCCTCACAGACACAGTATTCTTCTTTTCTTGTCTGGTTATGAAAGCTATGCTTTCAACACTTGCTCAGGATATAGAACCTGCTCTTTAAAACTTACTTAAGAATTACTGTGTAACACAGAGGCAACAGCTATTATACCTTCTGATTTTTTTTTAAAAGAGTAGTAATTTGACTTAATTATTTTAGAATCCATTCTCAATCTAAGCCAACTAAGAAGTTGATTATGTGCAAATACCTGGGATTTTATTTACGCGGTACCACACATGCATTAGAAATCTTATTTCTATATGTTTAGGACAATCTGTGAATTTTCCTGCTACTGGTCCCATAACCAACTGAAAGATCAGAAACACGATGATACTAGAATCTACCACATACACATTCCATCTCATGTAGTGTACACATGAAGCACCAACGCTGTACATACCTCCAACAGGCAATCTTGGGCTACCAGTCACAAACTGGAGAAACAACCTCTGCTGCTCATTATCAAAACCACTAAGAATTTCAAATAAAAACTTCACAGCTCGGCTATAACAAAGAGAAGCATAACAAAATTATTTCATCATATTAAAGTATTGTTTTTTGGTTTAAGTTTTTTAAGACAGGGTTTCACTTTGTAGTTCAGCCTGGTCCTGAACTCAGCCATCCTCCTGCCTGCCTCCCCAAGTGTTGGTATTACAGGCGTGAGCCACCCCACGTGGGATTGTGATATGTGGTACTGACGGCTGGTAGGTGTGAGTCACCACACCCCGCACGGTTGTGTGTGGTTACCAGCGATCGAACTAGGGACCTTGTGCTTGCAAGGCAGGCACCGGAACCACTGAGCTAAATCCCCAGCCTCTAAAGTATTGTTTTCAATCGTACTCAATCTCTGACTTGCAACCCTTGATTATTATCCATTTTCAGTATGGTTTTGTATGAAATTCCCATTACAACACAACATAAAATGAAATGTGTTGTGAGGCTTTTAGTGCTGGCATCCAAATGGAATGGTGAGTGCTGTAGTAAGTCCTGATTTAGTATTGCCCAGATACTTCTATTTTACTACATGGACCAATGCAGAGTTACAATGTACAATGGGTATCAGTACAGGATGAAACCTGTCTTTCTGCCCCTCAAGTTTTGACAGAAATACTTAAAAATGAAAAATCTTGGGTCTTAAGTTGTAGTTTTGAGAAAAATAACAGAAATATCAGTAAGCCTCCCTTGAGGACCCTCCAAGTACTTGACAGTCAACTAAAAAGCTGGCAGGCCCAAGTCTCACCTGTCATGGGTATAACCGTGGTCAGGCCTACAGCACTCCATCAATGTCTTTGCATCCCAAGTGTCTGCTTTACTGCCACACAGAAGCTGATCCAGCTTTAAGTTTGAACAAAGAGAAAGAGTTACTGAAGAAACACCTACATACCTACGTGAAAACAGAAGTACAGGTACACTGAGGAAGATTTATCACCTTCAGTACCAAAACCTGCTGCCCAGAACGTCTTTAGAATGTTTTCTTCTAATATATTTACACATTCCACTTCCTTTTCCGCTGCACATATATAGACAGCTTGCCATTTACAGAAACTGGATTCTAGAAAAGCCTTTAATTTCAAACAAACCACAAAGATTTGAAAGAACCTAGATTCTGGTCTTCCTTTCCATTATGTTACAGGCTTTCAACTGATGATCTGCTTCCAACCAGGGAGATTTTATAATGGCTTTCAGAAACACATGGATGTATTAGACAAGAAATATCAAAATGAAGTGGAGAAAGTTGTGGACTTAAAAGCTGAAGGACACAGCAAAACGGTAGGGTGCACACATTTAAGCTACATGATGGCACAGGAACCCACCTAGATGATACAGAATGAGTACTAAAAAACAAGAAATTTTTTTTTTTTTTTTAAGGTTTTTTGAGACAGGGTCTCGCTTTGTGGTTCAGGCTGGCCCTGAGCTCAGCCTCAAACTCACATCACAGCAATCCTCCTGCCTCTGCCTCCCGAGTGCAGGGATGACAGGCGTGAGCCACCACGCCCGGCACTGTGGTATGTGGTACTGGTTGCTGCTGGGTGTGAGTCTCCACACCCAGTATTGTTATGTGGTTACCGGGGAATCGAACCCGGGCCCTTGCGCTTGCAAGACAGGCGCCGGAACCACTGAGCTAACTCCCCGGCCAAAACAAGAAAACTTTTTGCGTCCTTAGGAAATCCAGTATCAGCTTCAAATTAAACCATTTATACCACCTGGTTAACAATCCATTTCTGAAACAATGCATCCCTTGAGAAAAATCTAACTTTTTACAACAACAAGAAACACCCCACTTGAATAATTATAGGTACAGACCCAGAATGATCATTTCTTTCTACTCACTTCCTCTGGGTAGAAGTACTGAAGATGACTGAGAGGGAAAACAGATTCAAATCCATCTCTGAACGAGTCAAACTGTCTAGAAACACCTTCATTAAGTGCCCAGAAGATAACCAACTGTAAGAAAAGAGGTTTTTTTATTTTTTCTAAGAACCACAAGATTTTGATTCTTTTCACCAATCAGTAGGCAGCAATATACAAACATCCTTCTGGACCATTTTTTAAAAACATGTTATCAGATCTCTGAACTATCTCCTAGAAAATGACATCAGTGAAAGGACACAGAGGTCAACTCCTAATTTGAGGCGTAGGTAATAACAAAATATTATTTATATTTAGTGTATTAAAATCCATTTATGTGAAAATACCACAAAAGAATGTTTCATTATATTATCAGTAAGAAGTTAATGAGAGAACTGCCTGGAAGAGAAAATATTATTGAGATTATAGATAACATTTCAAAATTCAAAACTGGCAACTGTTAAGAATTTTTAATGTGCAAAGTTTAGTTCTACATCCTGTGAAGGTGGGAGAACCCAAGTTTCTTGCAGTGCGCACTTCTTAGAAATTGGGAAAGTTTAGACTTGCACAGGGTACAAGAAAACCACTCTAATTGGTGTATCATGATCTAGTCAGCAATGGCCTTTGCCAAGCTAACAGGCATAGAAACAAAGAATATATTCTAAAAATATATATAAGCATTATTACAGATTACTTTCAGAGCTCTAATTTGGAAGTTAAGTCATGATGAAAACTACTTTCTACCAAGTACAAGAAATGGATATATGAGGAAAGGGCTTCTAAATATGAATTTTTTAAAATGAATCTCAGAGTTGCTGGGTAACGGGACCTCAGCTATGATTTAATCTAGCCTATGATTTAATTTATCCTTACACATAAAGAACCTAGAGCTAAGGTCTTCTGTAAAGAGGCTCTGTGTGAGTCTCACAGCAAGTTAATGGGACAGTGAGGTCGGAGTGAAGGGCGGGTGCTGTATTCTGATCAGAACACAATACTCTTTCTACCCAATGGCAGGACAACCAAACAGAATTTTCAAACACTTTAAGTAATACAGACTAAAAGAAAATCTTCATTCAACATGAAGTTGCTTTCATGAAATTTAGCAAATATAGTCAAAGACCATAAATAATTTGAGAGGCCTATTATAAAAGCATGAGTCTGTAATTGTGCATGTGTGTGTTGGAGGTTAAAGAAAAAAAAAAACTGGCTTGAAGAAAGGACAGAAACATAATGTAGTGGATACAAACGGGGATTCCTTGTCACTAAGAAAATGTGGTGTTACTACATTGCATGCAAACATCAGAGGTAATTTATGTCCACAGTATATGGTAATTTTTTTAACCAAAAGCGACAACCAGAAAAAGTAGGCTTCCTGGGTGGTCTGAGAGTGTGGCTACCTCATACGAAGTGGCCCTTCTGTCTCCCCATCTCGAGAGGGCAACAGGCAGAGTCCTACTTCCCCCCGTCCAACCTGCACCCTCAAGTCACATAATTACATACTCTGAGATACTCCTCTAGATTGTGGATCGTGACCGGGATATCCTTCCCTCCTTTCTTCAGTTCGATGTTGGGAAATCCCGGCAATGTGAAATCCAATCCTAGATCTTCAACTGAGCAGCCATTCATAGTAAGAGTTTCTAATGCATACTGTAGACTCTCTTTGGTCTTTTTAAGAACAAAATGGGAAAAAACGTCAAGTCCAAGAATTCACTCACAATACTTTTGTGTTTATAAAAATAAACGAGAATATAATAATGACTCCCTTTTGGCCCTTATTTAATTGTTTATTTTGGTCATGCTTTATATATAAACAAGTCACCAAGGTCACCAAGAAAATAAACACTTCAGAATACAACCACTTGTGTACAAGCAAACAAAACTGTGAAGTGTGATGCTGCTGCTTGCTGTAACAGTCTGCACAATGTGCGGTTTGAAGAGTGTGGACCCTAGAACAAGACAACTATTTATTAATTTTAGGCCAATCCTGAGTAAAACAGCTGGGAAGTTGTAAATATAGATACTGTACGATCTAATAACAGTAACTAACTTCTCTCTCACAGATACTTCATTCAACTTCAGGAATCTGAAACTAATAAATTCATGTTTACACTTTAAAAAAATAAAATTTAAAAAGTCCACTGAAATACTGTTTTTACAGATTAAGGATCAACCGCCAGTATGCAAAAATGAAAACAAAGGCATTTCACAGAGAAGTGAAAAGCTTTGACATCTCTATTAAGTTCTTACAGTTAGGCAGTAATATGGGCAGAAAAGACATCATTTAAACTAGGAAGTTCTGGTTAATAATTTAGTTATTTTTTTAAAAAGGAAAATGGAGTACTCAGTTGCTGAGGATTTCGCATAATTCAGAGTACCAACAAGGTGGCATTTTACTTAAAAATAAAATTAAACGCAAATTCTGATTACACTTCTATTTGTAATACAAATATTTGGATTACAAACATACAAATTGTACAATTCTGATTATACTTCTATCGCCCTGCTTAAACCTGCATTCCACATGCATCATACAGGACCCTACTCTTCTGTAGCAGAAACATTTAAAATGGAACAAAGTAAATTAACTGCAGTCTACTAGAAAGCTGTCGAAAATCGTCCTGGTCAAAGATCAAGATCATTCATTACTATGCTATTCAAGTCTCTTTCCCCACAGCTACTGACAAAACATCTTATCTGTAAAAATATGTTACAAGTGTTCTCATTAAGAAGCTACAGTGAATGTTTAAACAAAAGAAATTTACTACAGGGGCCAAGGATGTAGCTGAGTGGCACAATGCCTCCTGTTCAATTCCCAGGAAAAGACACCAGGCCATCATGACCCCTTGGCTTCAAACCCACTTAATTCCATCACTCTTGCCACGTTCTGGTAGTTCTAAAATTCTGCTTTATCTTTCATTACACTGTTGTGGCTGTCCCCACGTTCAGAATCAATTTAAAGCTTTCCCCTTTCGTGGTCATTCTGCTTTGGGGGAACAGCCAGAAGTCATCCCGCACAGGGTGACTAAGAACACACTGTCATGTTTTTAGCAGCCTGCCTTTCTGCTGCATGCCATCTGGTGGCAGCATTCACTGTATTTTTTTTAAAGATTTTTTGAGGCAAGGTCTCGCTTTGTGGTTTAGGCTGGCCCTGAGCTGAGCCTCCAACTCACATCACAGCAATCCTCCTGCCTCTGCCTCCCGAGTGCTGGGATGACAGGCGTGAGCCACCACGCCCGGCACTGTGGTGTGTGGTACTGGTTGCTGCTGGGCGTGAGTCTCCACACCCAGTATTGTTATGTGGTTACCGGGGATCGAACCTGGGTCCTTGTGCTTGCAATACAAGAGCCAGAATCACTGAGCATTTAATCCCCGGGCCTCTATTTTTTTTTTTTTTTTTAAATCACATCCCTATTCAAGAAAGGGAAGTTCCAGAACTAATTCATAAAGTGGCAAGATAGATAAAGTAACTGTTTCAAAAAGAGGCAAGGAGGTTTTTTTCAAGAAGGATTAATGCTAATGGTTTTTACTGTATATTCTGATCATCCCTTGTATGTATAAAGCTTAAAAGGAATTCACTGATAAGTTTCTCAGATCTTCTGTATTACATTTTAAGCTAAGCTTTAGTTTTCAGAATCTAAGCTACCACGTAGAATCCAAGCCACGGTGACTTTGCCTCATTTGTATTCTTTGTAAAATGATAGTTCCACCCTGTCTTGTGCTCTGGTAAAAGCTGTAAATATTTTAAGTCAAATTCTGTGCTATGAGGTGTATACTTTAAGAACAGTTCTGAAGAGAACTGTGGCCACACATGCTGAGACAAGGACGCTGACAGAAAGTGTGTGCAGTGTTCAGAGCAGGATTCCGGAGTGCACGGCCAAGGCCTCAGCGCCAGCTCTCCCCTGCTCGACACTGATGACATTGAGTGGGCTGCGCAACCTATCTGCCTTGTGAAACGGAGACACCGAAAACAACTAAATCTCACACAGCTTTTATGAGGAGTGAGTGATCAACGTATCTAAAGCACTTAAATGCAGTGCCATGAGTTTAACTTTCCTTCTTTTTCTTTGGGTGAGGGAGAAATTTGCCTAAGATACTATCCTAAACAACACCGTAGCACTTTAATACTTGTAAAGTTGGTAGGTATAAACCTATGCAGCTCTCAAAGTCCTAACAAAACAGATCTTGCATGGAAAAAAAAAAAATGGATGTGCACATGCTTTAAACACAAGCTTCTCTTAATAAACATACCTTCCCAAAGCATGAGAGATGAAAAAAATTCCTTTACAAACTACTACGCTTAAATAAAAGTGCTCCAAAGCCCGAGACCTCTACTCTAAGTTCCCTTCTACCTCAACAAATTGGTACTCTCCTCCCTCAGACCAGATCCTGGTCTGGTAACTTTCTGTGATTCAAAAGATCACAGCTGACTTAACAGAACGACCACACAGAAGCCATTCAGGAATGTACTGGCTTTAAAATAGCACCTTATTTTCTTCTAATACCAGATCCAGGCTCACTACTAAACTCAGATTGTGCCAAGTGATCTTGTACCTCTTAATGGCATGTACACAGAAATACAGTAACAATATAAAGCTCAATTATCCATGAGTTACCAAGAAACAGTGGATCAGTCTTTAAAAATAACCTCCACTTTAAAGAAACAGACTACATTTAAATTAAGCTAGCTTTTCCTGAACACAAGACTGTTAGTCTGTTCTGAGAACAGCTTTACTGAAGAATTCAGTATGATGAAGTTTATCTTCATTTAGAAATATATTTTATTGGAAATCAAACTATTCATGATGACCAGCTATCACTGTATCTGACCCACTGAGAAACCATGCTTCAGGTAGTATAGCAGCAATATTAAATAATCTCTGAAAAATAAACATTAATATAAAAATAACAGGGTCAAATACAAAATCATAACAAAGGCTCATTTTCCTTAAATAGCTGATACACCAACTGTCTCAGGTAAACCTACCTGGGATTTGTCCTGTTCCAGCCTTTTCTTCTGTCTGACAATGTCCTCCAGGTGACACACTGATCTGGCTACAACGGGGTCAACGTCAAACAAATCATGTGAAGTCAAGGAAGTTTCCTGCCGCAACATCCACTTGTAAAAGGGTAAGCCCAGGGGTAGGTCCACCTGAAAGAGAGCATGCGAAGACTCCGCCTGTCACAGTGAGTGGCTAGGATGGCCTCAAATCTCTGTCACTTCCAGAGATGTCCTTCAGAAGGGCTATGCTATCCCAAGGAAGAAAACAGTTTAGGAACTGTTTTCTCATACATTAAACTGATTACTTCAATTTGGACCTCTGATTATTGTGAAAAATTCAGAATAATAATGAACCCTACTTAAACACCAACACTACAAAGGAAGCTTTCAATGGTGGTCATATATTTTTTTGTAACACATTTTATATGACGGCCTCTGAAACAGCAAATGTCTAGAGGAATTTTACTATATTTTAAGTCAAGTCAACTCAATTTCACTTTATTCTGCATTACTCAATATTCTGAAACAAGAGATTAAAATGAAGAACTTATTAAATTTAAAACAAAAACAAAATAAAATGAGATTTCTAAAATAACAGATAAACGGTGTACTCTTTACAGTGAAAATGTAAGCTTGTGAATTTGACATCAGATGAAAATGTCTTAACATATACTGACAAAGCATCTCAAAAATGTAAGAAAAGGAAATGAAGAAAAGTCCAGAAATATTCAAACCTCCATGATACTGATTACTTGGGTTACTTTCACAAGAACAGTCTATCGGAAATTTATTGAGATTGAGAGCTACATGCTCAAACTTTCCTACTGAATCAAAAATGTAATGTCAAACACTTTTAATAATATAAATAAGGCTACCCATAATGCTGCCTGCTTCTCTGAACCTTGGCCATTCAAGGAGTGTTCCACAGACTGGCAGCTGGGCATCTCCTGAGCTGAGGTCTGCTATAAAAATTGAGTCGGACAGTCAGGCAGCCTCACCCAGGCCCTAGGGAATCAGAGCTGGCATTTGTCACAGAATCCCTAAGTAATTCATATGCACCTTGAAGTTTGAAAGCAGTGCTTAAAATATAGCATTGAGCGCAGGGGACTAAGGTACTTTCACAGAACATTGTACACCAAAATTGTAGAAAAGCAAACAATCCTAAACTTACCAATCTGAAATCCATGATAGCCTTAGCCATTAATTTTCCTAAGAAGCGAAACTTCATCTTAACCTTTGCGATATGAGCTGGCTTAGCTGTCCTACCAAAGGGAAGCGCAAACAGGCCCTGGAGGTTTTGAATATACTTGGTCCCTTCTTGGCTTCCTGTAAAACGAGCAATTCACCAAACTTCAGATGATATTTCCAAATCAAAACAAAACAAAACCTAGTAACTAAATCATTTAAGAAATTCAGTATTCTCAAAATTGGAGAGGAGCTCAGGGAGTGAAGTCCTCTAGACATGAAGGGCCTTCTCTAGTTGATAAATGAGGAAACGGGGGCTAAAAGAAATTAAGAGCAGAGAAGGCCCTTCAATACATATTAAATTAAATATATTTAATGACCAATACTGTAAGGGTCATTACCTGACCCAATAACACAAATTGACTAACTCACAGGTTAACATTACCTTTTGGGTTGCTAAGAGTTACTTCTTCACCTCTCCAGAGACCCAGGTCAGCTCTTTGTAGTTCCTGAGATACAAGTGCATAAAACTCCAGTGTAGGCCCAAGACCTGTACCAACCTACAAAATAAGCAGTAATTTCAAATTTTAGAAATTTATATTGCAGTCTTTTCACCTGCCAATTTTTTGGCAATGCAGACACTAACAGCAACTGTTTATCAGGACGTATAGAAACCATTTTCCAAAATGTCTCGATTGGATATTCCTTCAGTCCCGGTCTACTAGGGTAAGAAGCACCAATGCTTTATTTAACTTCCTATTACCCACGGCCCCAGCACTTCAACAGGGGGGTCAAGCTTATGTACTGAGGAAGGTACTGCTCCAGCTACATATCTTTCCTCTGGACAACAACATGGCATGATTTATACATGGATCTCTTTCCTCTTTCTCTCTCTGGTGGTTATTACAAAACCAATTCAAGTGTCACCTTTTCAGGAAAAGCTTTCTTATCTGTTCTCAAGCAGTGCATCTTCTTTTAAGACTGACATTTTAGCTACTTAATTATCTTATTACTCTGCCACAATATTATGATAGTCTTCCACACTTCACATGACGATAATTATTTTACTCTCCCTGTACCCTCAATCATGCTAGGCACATACTGGTAGTAGCCATATAACAAGAATTGGTCAAGCAGGATAAATATAAGGGATGGGGTATCCAGGCCAGCACCCAGAGTGCTAACTAAGCCTCACCCACCAGTGTTTCTTCGGGCCCCACAGTACGCTGGAATTCCTGGGTCTGATGAGGGCACACACAAAGGAGGGTGGTCATGTCCTCAAGATACTCATCCACTAGGCCTAGTTTAGCACCTGGGCACAGGTGATATGCAGACTTGAATGAAACCATGAGTCACATGATAGAACATGCCCAGGCCAGTGCTCACCAGCCTTATCATTCCTTCATGTCCTAGCAAGAAATGTCCCACTGACTCAGACCCTAAACAAGGACAGGCTGATACTGCAAGTTCTTAGTGCAGTTTATAGGCTAACGCTCACTGTCATCTCTGAAGAAGGCTGCATCTCACAGGACAAATAAAAGTAAATGCACTATTTTACCATTATTGTTTAATTTTTTTTTAAATACTATTTTTTAAATGACCTACATTAGCTTAGAACTATTAAGATGTAGCCCATCAAATATTTACTCTGCCTTTCAGCAGTGATGGGCTACCCCACTGCGACGCCTTCTTGATTAACTCCGCTTCTGCCAGGGGTTCCACACTGTACACCCCACAGTGAATGCTCTCACAGGAACCTTGCATCTGTCCTTGGCTCTTCCTTCTCCTTCCTTACAATCCAAACCAGCAGTGACCCCGGTACGTGCCACTGTCAAAACACACAGCAAATCAACTACACCAGCCACTGACCTCTCTTATCTGGCCTGCAGCTACAGCCTCCAGGGAGCTCTTTGCCCTGGCCTTCCCAACATCTTGCACCTGTTCTCACAGGGCAAAGAGTGAGCCTTAGCAGACACAAGCGGCAGTATCCCTTTGCATCCCTGAAGCTGACTGTCTTGCCTCACTTAAAGCAAAGTCTAAGATCTCAGCACAGTGTGGATCCAACGTGCTCCCCACCTGGTGACCTGTATCTGACCCTATTGCCCTGTCTTTACCTCGCCTCACTCATTTCCTGGCCGGCCAGCAGGCTGCCACGCCTACTCTTCTCCCACACGACACTGCCCACTCTTCCCACCGTGCCAGTCCTTCAGCTTTACTCTACTTGACTTCACTACACAGTTAACATGCATGCATGTGCGTGAGTATGTGTGCCTGCCTTCCTGCCCAATTAAAAGTTCCATAATGGTAAGGACCCTGTGCATGTGTTCTCCACTGAATTCCAGGTATTACAGGAAAGAGAAGAAAAAGCAGATCCTGCAGAAACGCACTGTATCCACAAGATGGTGCTTTAAAGCCAGTTCATTCTTTTTCTTTAACATAAAACTATTCCAGGCTAAAGTCACAGCCTGGAAGTCCCAGGTCAAAACAGTCTACCTCTTTCATTTTAATACTAAAAGTTAAACAAGCTTAATTTAAAACGTTAAATCCCACCGGTGTAAATGAACGTCTTCCTCTGTTGATCTCTCCTGTAGACAGAGGGCCAGGTCACCTGTTCAGATGAAGCCAACCTTTCCAAGAACTTTCTTTCTAACCCAGTCACTCTATTAAAAAGGCAGTTCACCAATCACTCTACCAATACGACGATGAGGGCTGGGATGCTGAGAGGAGGACCAATCAGATTACAGAACTCATCCAATCCCACATGGCCAGTTAAGTGGGGACACGAGGCTTGAGCCTCCACTACCCCAAGGAGGCCGGATGCCTTGCAGCTTTAATCCTGGAGCCTCGGTTGGCTTTCCGAGCCCAGCCTCTGGTTAATTCTTCCTAATCTGCCAATGATCCCAATTTTAGGTAAGGAAGATTTGCATCCGATACTCTTGCTTAGGATTCTTCCTGAGCTAATCAGAAAAACCCTGAAAGCCACTGGTTGATTTGTAAGGCTGATTCTGACTAACAACCTGAAGGCCTATGCGGCTAGGAAGGTAGCTCCTGGAATCTTTTCCTGAGTCAGCAGGTAAGACCACTGAAGAAGATGACGAACTTGTGACTTTTGCTGAGGCAATTCAACCCGGCTTTTTAATGTGCAGCTATTCTAAGCTTATAGGGGTTTCATGTAAGACAGTTTCAACAAAGCCATAAAGAATGGGAGAGAGAAAGAAAAGATAAAATTCCTGACCAGACTTGACTACACACCTCAACTCAATGTGCTGGAGTGAAAAAGTATAAAACAGGTTTGAGTAAAGAACAGTGAGTTAGTACAAGCAAAGGTCTTGCAGTCCTAAAAATAAGAAATGTGACTGACTATGTATACAGGTAAGAATTATATCCTCTAAGCAACAGCTGTGTTGTGGGGAGGGACTTAAAACAGAACCCAAATCTATTCTCTATTACTCAGGAGTCCAAGGCCCACACACTTGTGCTCTCGTCACTCACTCCCTGCCACGCCTGGACTTGTGTCTAAAAGCCCCACCTGCTGGAGAAAGCAGTTCCATAGCCCTCAAGATCTAACTCCAGAGCTTTCTCTCCACAAGGCCTCTGCCCCCACCCCTAACCCCTAAGGCAAGACTCCCTTGTCCAAAAGGCAAGAGAGTTTTGTACTGAGGACACTCACTTGTCACCCTTTTGTGTTTTAGTCCAGTCTGCCTCGCTCTCATATAATCTTCTGAATAAAGAAATTTTGCCATAACCTGAACCATGGCACGTGGTGCACCATTCCACGACATAATAGCTCAAAATTTTAATTTATATTGTTTTTGCTTTTTTGAGACAGGATCTTGCTGTATAGTTCAGGCTGGCCTTGAACTCATGGTAATAATTAATCCTCCTACCTCAGCCTCCGGAGTGCTGTGGTTACAGGTGTGTGCTGCTACACGCAGCTCAAAATTTTATTTTTGCTAACTGAATATTCTTTAATTAACTTTTCAATGCTTAAGAAGGTAAAGAATTAAAGACATTATTAAAAATACTTGGATAGCTACAGACAATACCATAATTTAAAATCGTTAGTCCTTACCATAAACTAGGTATTGTCTTAACTCTTCACATATAAAACCCATTCACAACTATGAGTTTGTTCCATCATTACACACATTCATAAATATGAAAGCTGAGGTGAAAGAATGGTTATAGTGGAAGCTTTGAAATTTTAAGTCCATAAGAGGCTCCAAAGTCAAAAATCTCAAGTTTTATCCTTATAATTTTGAATCAGATTAGAACATACCAAAAAAAATTACTTAACCCCTTGGTATTCTGTTCTGCTGTTGAAAATCATCTCTACTGACATAGCAAACAAGTATTGGAAAGAAAAAGTTAAAATCATTTTCATTCTCAGATGAAATAACTGCCTACATGACTCAGCAAGATGCAACTGGCAGATGACACCTCACGTTTGGCCCTCTCCTGCTTGTGTTCCCAGAGAAACGTAAATTAAAATCACAATAAAATACTACTACAACTACCTCAGAAACACTGAAATTAAAAGGACTGGTAAGATCACATGTGGTAAGTGTGGAAAGCAACTGGGAACTCAAATGCACCCACTACTGACAGGAATGTACACTGTTACAGCTTCTACCCAGAGCTCTCTCAAAGCCTCATGCAATCACAGGTGAGGCTCTTTCAGAGGTGGCTAGATCTAGAGCGTGTGATGCTGGGAATAAGAGCAGGTGGTCACTAAATGAGTCCACCAACTGGTCTGGCGCCCACTCAGAGCCGGGTAACCTAGACTGAACAAAAAGGGAGAGGAAGCTGGTACTGCCACTACTGGCCCTGCTTGACTTCTGCCTGCTGCAAACGGGGTCTGCTCTGTGGAGCCCCTCACCCACCCTGCCTTGGAAGCAACCAATTACAGACTGAAACCTCTACAAACGATGAGCCGAAATACATCCTAAATACATCCTTTAACTCTGGATGTCCATCAGTGGGAAAAATAACTAAAACATAAATCATGAGAGCCATTTTGGAAAAGTCTGACAGTTATTCAAAGAAGTTAAAACAACTTATCCAAATGACTTGGCAATTAAATTCTAAGGTGTTTACCCAAGAAAACTAAAAATTTATGTCTACACAAACCCTTGAACACAAATATTCACAGCAGTGTTACACAAACTGTGAACTAATGCAAATGTGTATTTGGCAGGTGACTGGCAAACATGTTGTTAAACATCCGTACTACTCTCAATAAGAAAAGGAAATAAATTAGTACATGCAGCAACATATATGAAGAATCTCACAAGCACTATGCTAAGTGAAAGAAGACAATTTCCTACATAGCAAATGATTACATTTATGGTGAGACAGCCAGAAATTGAGGGTCATAAAATAGACAACTGACTGATGTCACTGAAGGAGTGATAGGAACTGACTGTGAGGTGGTCTGAGAACTGCTAGACTGTAAGTGTGCGATTCATCGCTGTGAGCCTATTTTTTTGAAAGATAAACATTTCTAGAGCTTGTTTAAAATATTCTAGAGATGTTTAAATTATTCTTTCACCTTATGAACTTAAGATTACAAACATTCTGATGCAAAAGAAAAAAAACTAGTTTTTTAAAACCATAGTTAAACTCTGAAAAATGGAGAATTTAAAACTCAATGAAAAGAACATACAGCAAATCCTCGATTTTAAATTTCCTAATGCCTTTGAAAATTTCATAGCACTAGGAAACTCAAATGTTATTTTACAACAAGCAAGAGTCTAACAAATATCACGACTAGTTTCAAACGCTCACCTCGTTCTCATACTGGATCTCTAACATGGCCCGGGAGCTGCCGAGGTCCTGCATCACAGACTCGGCTTGTTTCAGCAGCTCTTCTCTGTTCACAGTACGCTACGAGGAAAGAGACGTGAGCAAACCACGCGCTACTTGCACTGCACTTTAACAGGTGGGTTTTCCTGAAGTGCAAGATAATCAAGTCAATTGTTAAAGAAATATTTCCTTAAACACCTACCTCAGAGAGGCTTAAAAAGTAGCTGGATTGCTACAAACACCAAGAGCCTCCTGCCATACTTGAAGGAACATTAGATCATCTTGAGCCCATAAGAAGTTCAGAAAATTCAAGTCGGAAAAGAAATCATTTCTGTGGCCCCGCCAAACATGAATGTAATTCAAGGGTACAGCTCCTAGAAATCTCCCTGAGCACAGATGGAGAAACAGCCTGGCCAGTCACCAAGGTGGACTGAGGCCCCAGGGGCTGACTGGCCAAGACCCTACAAAGCACTGCTACCGACACAGGTGAGATTCACGAGGATGAAAACAGCCCTACCATCTCTAAAGTATGGCAACAGCACTTCACATGGAATCCTCACCAGGCAAATGAAGATTTTACAAGAAGAGTAGTGTTTTTCGGTTTGTTTGTTTTTTTTTTTTTGCTTTTTATCTTCTCACAAACTCCTCTTGTTTAATGTAAATACCAATGACTCCTTTGAGACTTGTGGAGGTAAAAACCTTTGTTAAGAGAAACATCCTCAGCAAACAAAGAGGAAGATAGACAGAAAAGTCCTAGGTTTTTAAAACAGAAAATAGGTCAGAAATGTAGGCTTGTTCATGGATGGAAGGCCTTTAAGCACTGTGGTTCATGGCCATGACTGTGCTGCTATCACTTAAGAGTAAGGAGGCAAAGTCAGCAGCACCAGCTGGCTGATACAGAGACATGAAATACATGAAAGACTTTCTCATTCTTATAACTGGAGAGATTTTTAAGGGGAATGAAACAAATATGATTAAAGGGTCAGTTTTAAAACAGAGGCTATAGTTTGAGCACCTAGTTTAGAAAGAAATGAAAGTCTTAGATAAACAAGATTCTCTCTGCACAGTATTTATGGTAACTAAAAGAAAGATTGAAGAAATGATTCAAAAGATGGGGGTCCCTATCACTGTTGGATAAAAGAATCACAGTCAGTCAAACTTCAAGAATGTGATGGGAGAATAAGGCTAACAGAGAAGATTAAAAATAGATGAGAGAATGAGATGACTGTGGTTCAGCTGGGCCTCCAAAACCAAAAGGCATGATTAAGTATATCATCCATTTCACGTTTTCTCATTATTTTGAAAAACCTCAGTTCAAGTATTTTGGGGAGAGACTTACTTTTTTTCTATCCAATCTAGGCGCAACTCTGCTATCTTGAGAATCAGACTGGTTGATTTCTGGGTTGGTATCAAGTAATCTTTGCATTGCCCGGTCCCGATCAAATGCAGTTACATAAAAAAGCATTTGTCGGGTATCAAAAGGAAAGAAAAATGGGCTGAAAAAAGACACAATATAAATTTATTATTGGGATAAGAATCAGGAGCCATTAAAAAAAAATCAAAACCTCTATTACAAACAACTTCTAATATTACACAGAATATTAATAATCAATAGAACCAGTAAGTGGTCTAGTCTAGGAGGATTAATTTTGAAGTATTTTCAGAATCCTTATTAAAAAAATTTTATTTAAAATTTTTGTTGCAGTTCAATCTTGTTATGGTGCCCAGGGCAGCTTCAAACTCCTGGGCGTGGGTGGTCCTCCTGCCTCACTCTTTTGAGTAAACAAGACTATAGGTACACACCTACACACTAAACACACTGAACTTTCTAAGGACCCAAGTAATAATGGATTAGTAATCTTTATACATAAAATCTAACTTTTAAAATTCTTCAATTCAATCAGGCTTAGCCAAGATAATTTTTAATCCACCCCAGGACTTTTGGTTGAAAACATAATGTGACAAATAAAAGCTAAATTTTAAAATATGACAACTTCATTTAAATGAACTTTGCAACCCTTACCACATACACCCAAGTAACGGCTTTGCTATTTCATGATTTTCCTCCGAGCTTTAGCATTTTAAATCACTCAGAACTGTCATAGTGGAAGCAATGATTCTCAATAAATGGACACAATAGACTTATTATAACAACATCCAACTGCTCTGGACCCCTATTTCATAGTTCTGGAATACTGAGTTGAAAGCATCTTCTACAATGCCCTGAACGCTTTATAGCTGTTCTGTGTAACATGGCAGGAACATCAGGATATGCTTAATGGAAAGAAAAATCTCAATTTCTTTATTGGTTTTGTTTTTTTTTAAGACAAGATCTCACTTGGTGGTTCATGCTGGCCTCAAACTTGTGGTGATCTTCCTGCTTCAGCCACCTAACTGCTAGAATTCCAGGTGTGTGCCACTATGCCTGGCTCAATTTTTGAGTTTATTTCACTGTAGTAAACAGTCACCTATGGTTAGTGGGCACTGCATCTATCAAGAGACCTAGAACCACTGGCTCCAACAGTTTCAGAGAATCAAGCAACTGTACCCTTGCAGTCCAATTTTACATAGGCAGAGGATGAGTCTCCTCAGTCACACACTGCTCCCCTCTCATGTGAAAGGACATACTGAGCAAACAGTGGTAGTCCTAACTTAACTATGCTTCCCGCATATTAAACCTAATTTTTTTTGAGACAGGGTCTCGCTTTGTAGTTCAGGCTGGCCCTGTGCTCAGTCTCAAACTCACATCACAGCAATCCTCCTACCTCTGCCTACCAAGTGCTGGGATTACAGGCATGAGCCACCACACCTGGCACTGGTATGTGGTACTGGTTGCTGCTGGGTGTGAGTCTCCACGTCTGGTATTATATGTGGTTACCGGGAGATCGAACCCTGGCCCCTTGTGCTTGCAAGACAGGCGCGGGAACCACTGAGCTAAATCCCCAGCCCATGTTAAAGCTATTTTATTATGCTGTGATAAAACAGAACACTGTTAATAAACATTTGAACAGCTTCACTTAAGATAATGTTTCTATAATAAAATATAGAAAGAGTAAATCGATAGTAACATTCAAAAGGTCACCCAAAATGGTTGTCTTACCAGGTTTTTCCGAGCTCAGTAAGCCAGGTTGGGATGTTTCCTGTCATAATTACTAAAGGGTCTTGAAGCTGCCTATTTGCTTTTGCTGTCAACTTACTGTTAATAAACTCATTAGTTGGAATAATCTCCTTGCATGTTGCATTCTGTAAAATGTAATAAAAAAAAGCCTGCAAGTAATAAAGTATTGACAATCTCTTTCTCTTTTGCAAAATACACAGAAAAGTGCCTGGATTTCACCTATGGGTTTCCATCCTGCAATACACTGGTGTGTCTTGGCCCAAGTCACTCCCATAGCATCATACGAAACTCTGACCCCGCCACGGCCCTCTGGTTCTGACTCAGTCACTGAGAACAGCTAATGTTTCATGTGTGTCACCTCCTTAACCTCTCCCTTTATCATATCAACATGCAACTTTTACCCATAATTCTAGTAATGAACATTTGGTTAAAAACCTTAAAATTCTTTAATGAAGTCCATATTCAGGCTTCAAGCTGTAGCTTAATAAAATAAATTTATAGCTATAGAACATTTTATCAATCTGCCGAGACAGCTAATCCAAGAAACGAAGGCCAAGAAAAATAAAGTGGGACAGAAAAATAAAGTGAGGCAGAAGTTTCCATGGATGAATACACTGTCCTCTCCTGTACTAGAATCCCTGAAGTCAGCTCAATCACTGCTTTCACTGCTAGGATAACAAAAGATTCATAAATTGCTGAAGAGAAACCATAATGGGTCATGAACAACAGAGCAGGAGAACACTGTAAGTGGGCAACATTACTCACATCGTACAAGTAATACCAGTATCTGCTGATGGCATGTAAAACTCGTAAAAGAAGGATCACATCTAATGATGGGTCTTCAAAGGTTATGTTTTCAGGTGGTGTGGGGATGAGGTAAACTTCTAACGGATTTGATACTGATGGGCACACTCCGTCTAGAGGGCAAAGACCAAAATGTCAGTCTTGATCAAAGTTACCACAGAAGCCAGTGGAGCAAGAATTATTTTAGCCTTAAAATGCTAACTGAAAGCTGTTATATTTAAATTCTTAGTATTTTATGAAAATTTCACTTCTCCCTGCAATACCTGAATAAACATTATAAAGGAAAACCTGACTTGTGTGCGTCTCTCCTTTATACAGGAGAGGGAAGCTAACAAAGTGGCCAGACAAAAATAACAAATCTCTTAAATCACAACTGATTCAGAAATTTCTTAGATTTTTCATATGTAGTTTAAAACTCACAAATACCCACAAATTATACATCTGGTAAAAAGAATTTGGTTATTTAATCCAAGGCTTGGGACTGAATACGTTAAAAAAAAAAAAAAAAAACCACTATTATTCTTATGTACTTAGACTTACCAAAAAAATTTTAAAATAAAAACAAAAAGACTGAGGAACTCGGACAGTTGTCATTTATTCTGCCAGCAAAAGATACCACCACTTTATGAAAGGGTGCTTTTTAACATGAGAGCAAAAATAACAATCTCAAAATCAAGAGCCTTTTAAATAGAGCAGTCTTAATTTGACCAATAAATTGCCACGATACCCTTCCATCTGCAAATCAGAGAAACCAGTGTGGGAATTACAGCGACGGGGGTGGTGCCGTGAAGTAACAATCTAGCCATACTATAAAGTATTACTGCCATCATACTAAGGAGTGCCAGGTTACACTACAAATATTGCAAAGGAAAATAAGTCACTTGGAAAGTGCCTGCTGTGATCCGTAACATTATCTGTCATCAATATTTAGTCCTTCTGTGGCTGTTTGATTGTACACTTATAGTGAATGACCATAAAATCTGAAGGATAATTTAATGACTAGCCATTGCCTCTGTCTCTTCTTCAGTGAATGTGTCTAATATGTTCACCCTTCATGAAAATGTATTTCTTAAGGAATTAGGAATAAGAATTTTCCCCAACTTTCTTTTCAAATTTAATTTTGTAAACCTTCAAAATTTTCATTTTCTAGATATTAAAGTCAAGGATTTCATTAAAAGCAATCAAAGGTTTGCTCTGATTTCATTTATTTCTAAAATTATATTCCGATTTCCCTAGACATCAACTGTCACTCTAAAATCCAAAAATACACAAAGACTAATGCCAGACAGCAATCATTCTCCCTATGCACCATCTTACCATGCCACAATTCATCATGCTTTTTTGCATTTCTAGGGGAAGTTTTTGTTGGAGCTGTTTGGGCTCTTCCTCTTTTACCACCAGCACAATCTTTACTGCTTTCTTCATCTTCTCTCACAGGTTTATACCTAAAGTGGTACAACAGTATAGTTTATACAGATTTTAAAATTATAAAATCAAAATCCAAGCCTCAGACTGTACACACACTTCCCAGAAGCACTCTCTGAAGTCTATACTCTTTCTCCTTTCTTTGGATTCAGAGAATTACCAATTGCATTGCTTCCTAGCAGAGACTTCTTAGGAACACTCTTTCTCGGGGGGGGCTGCCAACAAAAAAAGTGGGTCTTTCAAATATCAGTAGTAGACACTAATGAACAATGTAAAATGCTGCGCCCAAATGCCTCTAGGGAATCAGAGACACCAAGATTCTGATTAAGAATATCTTTCTATGGAGGAATTTTTGTCTCAAAGACCTAATATGAACCAGGAAAGCATATGTAAACTACAAGGATTATTTTCTAGTAGACTGAGGAAGCTACATACATGCACATATGGTGAAGTGCATAATTAAATATGGTGAAGTACTTGTTTAGTAATTGTGAATTTATTGAACTGGCTTCTTTTTAAAAGCCAGCTATACATTTGAGTTTTTAAATACATGAAAAGTTTCTAAATTCAAAAAGTACAAATAGAAACAATCGTCCAACTTGCCATATTGTGTGAGTCTTTGTCCAAATACCAGCTCTCCCCAGAGGGTTGCTCTCGTCATCTGTGGACTCTCTCTCGTCTTCAGCCTGTATACTAAACTGTCGCACTGCCTGATACACAGTCATGTTGTACGGCAGCAAATGTTCTCCAATGTAAAATTGTAGCCTGTGTCTTACATTGCCTGAATTTAAGAACTGCGCAGCCTGAATAAAACAAAGCAAATCCACTTAAGCTACAGACACTGAACTTTGTACAGCAGTCAATCACATCAGCCTGGAATACATCCAAAGATTCTCATGGATGTCTGAAACTGCAGATAATAATGAACACTACAAGTCACAAATTACTTATTTGAAATGCTTGGGATTAGCAAGGTGTAGATTTTTTATCAGTTTTGAGACACCAGCACAAACATTAAGAGATACCTTGGGGATGTGACCCAAGTCTAAACAGAAATCTTAAAGTATGTTTCCTGTTTGATTGTACACTTATAGTGAATGACCATAAAATCTGAAGGATAATTTAATGGTGTGGTGATTTAATGGCCATACCACTCTGAATGCACCCAATGTCGTCTGAATTACACTTCCTATATGCCCTAGACATGTCCTTGAAGGTATATTCATACTACATCTTTACTGCACCTGCATTTTGACTGCAACCTGTCAAATGAGGTCAAATGTGGGATTTCCACTTAGTGACATTAGGCTAGCACTTAAAAGTCTCAGATTTTGAAACATGTCAGATTTTGGATTTTCTTCTGCTTATACAAACATAACTGTGACAGCTTAATTCTATGAATTAGGCACAGGAAGAGATTAAAAATACAATAACCACAGCAATATACCACCATAAAGTTATATGAAAGTTACTTTAAAATGACAGATTTCTCATATACTACTTTTGGACAGTGTGGTGATATGGTAACTCAAATCATGAAAAGCTAACACACAGATGAGGAGGTTCTACTGTACGTCACAGTACAAAGGAAGCAGCCTTACCAGAGACTCATCTATCTCCTCATCTGATCCATCATCATCACTGTCTTCCTCATCTTCCCGTACTCTTCCATACCCTAAATACCCAAGAAGCCTGTTAAAACATCTACCAATTTCATCTGTCAAAGAAAAGCTTGCATACATTAATTAAACTGATACTTTCTTAGAAAAAAATATTCACATTACACTCTGATCCACACAGTAGAAAGATCTAAAAAAACTCTCAAGAACAATATTTCTTTTCAACTATATTCCAATATGAATGAGCTCCTCATACAAGCAGCCAACCTCTATTAGGTTGAATGAATGCCTAACTATAACAATAGGACACAAGTTCCTACAGTCTAGATTTTATCAGACAGCATTCAAACTGGGAAACAGCCAATGTATCGCTTAATATTAACTCTGCCCGAATTTACATATAAACACACAAAGTATGAATTGGAAGTACCTCTAACAACAAGGTATCTCTCAATAGCTTGTACCAGAGCCAGGGGGTCGATCTTGACAGGGCCACCCTTCCATTGCTTGACATTCGCACAGTCAGGATGTCTTTGCAACTGGCATTTTAACTGATGTGTGTTGAAAAATTTTAAAGCCTGTGATCCTCTGTTAAGAGAGAAGCTCAAGATAATTTGTGAAAAAAAGTTATTCTACATTATTTTCACAATTATAAAACATTAATTTAAATAGATCATGTAAACTTCATTTTATTAAAGCAAAAGCAAGCACATATAAGATCTAAAAAAGACAATGAGTCATTTTTTGAAATTTTTTAAAAATTATGAATAAGAAATAAAACATGAGTGTAATATGCATGCACATGTCATGAATGAAATAAATAGATCATTTCTGAAAAGTCTGGCAAGAGTCACATATACAGATAAAATACAGTTCTCCATAAAATACCATAAAGCATGCAAACAGGAGTACATTAAAGACTTCATTTTATTGCTCTGAACATGTTAGGTTTACTTTATACAAATCTGAACATAAAAAGGTAATGGCTTCCTTAGTTTTAAATGTCCACGCATTTAGTGAACTGTAACAGGATAGCATAACGATCAAAACAGAACACACTGCACTGTATGTTACACTTCTACGAAAAAGACAGCCACAGACCATGCTGTGATAGCTTTACTCACAATTACATGCTGTTGTCATTCAGCCCAATTTTTTAAAAAGTTTCTAAAAACTCTTTTGAATGTAGATCTTAAAACCAAATTATTGCTCCTTGTTTTCAAATCAATATATTCCATAAATTTGTAACATTCCATAATATACATCATTTAACATTTTTTTTTTTTTGAGACAGGGTCTTGCTTTGTAGTTCAGGTTGGCCCTGAGCTCACTATGTAGCCCAGGTGAGCCTTAAACTCAAGAGCAATCCTCCTGCCTCTGCCTCCCGAGTGCTGGTATTACAAGCGTGAGCCACCACGCTAGGCACTGTGGTATGCTGGTTACCAAGGATTGAACTTGGGACCTGGCGCTTGCAAGGCAGGCACCTGAAACACAGGTGCTAGAGCTAGATCTCCAGGCCCAGCATCAGTTAACTTTTAAAATTCATTCTGCAGTACTTCATAAGTCCTTTAAACTATCTATATTACAGGAAAAAAATAAAAATTTTTATTAGAATGGTTAAGACTTCAAATCAAACACTTGTTAAAAGTCAGCAGGACACGGGGTTATAACTACCAATATCCCATAGGGAATCATCATTGAAATTCAACTATTGGTAAACCCATGATGTATATCATCAAGTGTATCAATTAATAAAAACTTAGCCTCCTGCCAAAGCTGGCAAGACAGCTGCTCCTCTGCATTACTTCTGAAACAATGTTTGATATACATGACACAATCGTACAGACAAAGAGCTGGAATGTAGCATGGTGGTCCATGGCTGTCCTGGGCCTCGAAAAAGGCTCTAGGTTCAGCCCCGAGCACAGCCAAACAAAAGAGCAACAAAAGCACTTTTTTACTCAAATCAATTTCCTCAGTCAGTACATTAAGAATGGGCTTTGGGCAATCCAAGACTTTACGAGACTTCTTGCCACTTTACATCAACAGAAGTAACTACCAATACCAGCGGCAAGGGCACACACGCCAGTAATGGTCCTTACCTGCCACCCGTTCCATTCCCACTAGGAAAATCATGCACTTTGACTGGGAATTGTTCCATCTGGCTGAGGCAGTTGTTCATCTTGTGAACTAAAGCCAACAAAGGCGCGTTTCCTACAGGCTCCACTCTTCCAAGGGGCTCTTCTCCAGGAAGCTAAAGTTACAGATACAGCCACAGGTTAGGCCAGGCCTTCTGAAGATGGAACACTCCTCAATGAGAAAACTCAATATGCACATTTACAAAATAGAATCACGTGTTCATTTTCAGCTTTTATAAGATCTGGTAGAGAAAACAATGTTCCCAGTAAAGGTATTTTTTTGTACCTTACCACCTACAATCCTTTAGTAATAAAGGCTTTAGTCATAATTCGTAAATAAAAACAAATCCTGAAAACATGTCATTTGGTGGTAAAAGCTAACTCAGACAGACACAAGACTAACAATCTTTATTTACTTCACTTTAATAAGAATATTCGTGCTTTCCTGCCAAAGTATTTACGGTGTGTGGCAGAGTACTGTTCAGCATACAATTGAGAATTACTGCCCTGCACTGGAAAACCCTTGAATGGACAGCTACACCTCATTTTCAGCACTGTGTAAAATGATACTCAACACTGATCTCTAGTCTGTATCAACTCTCCCCCAGCTAATGTAAATAGTGCATAAGCCCCTGTGAGCCCTCCAAGAGCATGGGTAAGCAGTTTTGCTCACACACGGGAGTATAATCCTTAGGCCTACTTCACAGATAATCCAGGGAGGCTTCTGAGGGAACACCTGCTCGAAAGCAGCCTTAAACAGAAGAAAACGAAGACATTATATCCCAAGAATTATTCTCCAACACTCAAAAGGAGCCAGCTGCTCACTGCCTCCTGGTTGATAATCCAGCTTATACATGATAATTAATGGGATTATTAGGACTATATTTTATGTTCAAAAGAAAAATAGGTCTATTCTATGGCTATACTATGTCCACCTATTTTCTCAAAATAAGATACCGCAAACTCCAAGGTAAAGAGAAAACTATTAATGGCTTGCCTTGCATAGGGAAAAGCAAAGTGGGTGGCAATCCTGGTACACTTTGCCCACAGGAACTAACATGTGCTGAGCGTGGTGGCTCACGCCTATAATCTCAACACTCAGGAGGCAGAGGCAGTTTGACTGCCACAAGTTTAAAGCCAGCCTGGGCTAAATAGCAAGTTCAGGGCCACACTAAACTACAAAGCAAGACCCTGTCTCAGAAAAAAAGAAAGAGAGAGAGAGAGAGTCAATAGTCAAGAGGACTTAAGAGAGATACTGCAGTATCATTTCTGAAATCTCTCCATTTGTCAAGATATAAGGGATTTGGCCAGAAAATCAAGGGTGGAATTTCTAGTACATTTAACAAAGATGATGAGCTATGACACTCAAAGGGCATCAAAAAAAAAATGTGTGTGTGAGAGAGAAAGAGAGAGAGAGAGAAGAAACTGACATAGGCTTCATCCTTTGGTTGCTTTACTGTTTACTTTGATATATCGCAAGTCCAAGAAATCCAACTGCATCTGACCAAGCTAGAAACTTCTCAATATCTTGACCAATATTTACTGGAAATTGCTACTGGCGTGAAATATGTTCACTAGTGAACACTTACTCTTTAGATACATAAGCATTATTAGGTAACTTACTGGAGAAGAAAAAAACACATGAAGGAATCTCTTTAATCGGATCTCTCTGCTCACGGCATCCTTTTCACTTTTACACGTCAAATACAGCAACAGCTGCTTCACAAATCCACTATGCTGGATTTCAAATGATGAAACATCTGACTCTGAGACTATGCTACGGATTTCTACAAGGCACTCAGCTCCACCATCCACCTGGAAGAGTCGGAACATATTTCTGTATTGATTCAAACACTTACTAAATGCACAAATCACATTTCCATAAAAGGACATAGTACATTCTCAATGCTTAACCCTAAACCTGACTAAATACTTTAAAAAAAAAAAAAAAAGAGGGCAATTAAGCCTGGGAAATAGGATCTGACACACAGATATATGAAAGAATGCGGAATACCTCAGTGAAAACTTGCTATCTGTATCATATGGAAAAATCCACATGCTGTCAATACAGTCACCTTTAAGAGGGGGTGGAGGTGGAGAGGACACCACATGCAATCAAGAATATGGTGCCGTGCCAGGGATTCAGCTCAGTGGTTCTGGTGCCTGCCTCACAAGCACAAATTCCTGAGTTCAATCCCCAATACAGAAGGGGGGGTGGTGCCAGGCACGGTGGTGGACGCCAGTAATCCCAGCACTCAGGATGCCGAGGAGGATGATGAGGGTCAAGGCCAGCTAGTATTACATAAGTTCTTGTTTCAAAACATCAAAAAAAGAAAAAGAAAAACACCACATGAACTACAGTTCATAGGAGCTATAACATATCATCAGAATGAAAAGATGGAGCAAGAATACAAGATGTGGCTTTCAGTTAAATCATTTCATTCATAAAGAAATGGACAATTTCCCAAAAAACAGGAGCCAAAATTACTAAGGTGCACCCCCCCCCAAAAATAATAAAAACTAATTATCACTTGAAATATGAAAAGATTATTAAACCTCTCCACTCCTCCACTACTAAAGACTCCACTGTGAAGAGCAGTTGAGCAGAAGCCTATTTACTCCATCATCAATAGTCAAGAGGACTTAAGAGACATACTGCAGGGTCATTTCTGAAATCTCTCCATTTGTCAAGATATAAGGGATTTGGCCAGAAAATCAAGGGTGGGATTTCTAGTACATTTAACAAAGATGATGAGCTCTGACACTCAAAGGGCATCAAAAAAAATGTCAGTGCCTAGGACATATGTTTGGTTTAAAAATATAAAAGTTATCTACAACAATTAAGTCCAGGGAAAGCCAGGGGCCATCAGGAAAAAAGAGACTGGCGCGATGCACCGGGCCGCGCACCTGGAGGTTGAGTTGTTCGGTTGCAGCACAAAGTCTCTGAAGGACATTCAGCGCAGGGTTGGTTCCATCCATATTCTCAGAACTAAAGTAACGCTCTACAAATTTATGTGCCTGTTCTTTAATCCATCCTTTAATTTTTTCTCTACAAGAAGGAAAAAGGAGATATTAAGAAGTCTCAATATATCCAGAAAGGACCTCAAATCATGATTTCTGAACACAGTCTTAACTCCAACACTTAACACTCATTCTGGCCCATGCTTATAGATTAATAAACTTAGGCTTCAAATTAAGTTCCTTTTTAAACATGGAGTATGATGCACCTAGAGAACTGTTTGGGTACTTAATACACATTTTAGGTTATTACATGAAGAGAGAAGAAGATATTCTAATTTCCTAGGACCCTAAAATGTACCAGTTTCCTAAGTGTTCATCCAAAAGCAATGATTCCCCTGTGCAGACATAGTTGCCTTGTCCTTTGCTTGTTCCCCTGGAGAAGTGGAAGTAAAGAACTGCAGATTAAGAAACATGTTAGGTACACTGCTGTGACAAATGAGACCTGGGTGTTTAAATTAAAAGTGATGAGGACTTCAAAATGGATTTAATCATTTTTACTACCAAAAATTCATAAAGACAACCAACAAAATGATAAAAGCATTTTTAGTTTTCCAAGTAACATTTCTGAAAGATTCATGCATAAAAGTAATTCATGTCAGGCCGGGGATCTAGCTCAAGTCGTACCACGTCTACCATGCAAGCACAAGGACCAGAGTTCGAATCTCAGTCCAACCAAAAAAAAACTACTCCCAAAGACCTTTAAATCTGTAAGTTGAAGTCCAACTGTTTAACAAGTTGTAAAATCATATTCTCTAAAATCCTTAAGCTCCACTGAAATGGGGAAAAAAATTTATCATAAAAGTATAAGTGTGGATGGGAAATACCAGTCCTTCCTTGTCCAGAACAAAACTGAGGAAGGTTCTGCAGGAAACATAATTTTGTCTGCTTTTGAATATATATGACTCCTAGCTACAGATGGTGACCAGAGCTTCACAATTCAAGACTGACAACACTACCACCCAACAAAACTAACCTCACTCCTGGGCTACACTATCTCAGAACAAGTTACAGTTGTACATCTAGGAATAAACATGCTGAGAGAAATAAGTTTTCTGGTAAGGAACAGAGGCAATATAGACTTCCCCCACTTCACCTATTATTGGATATGGTGTCCTTTGAGGCAGCCCTGGCAAGACCACTAACTCCTGCAGTTCGTGCCGGCTCGATATTGTTGCTGTTGGACTGTGCACTTAACCTTCCCCATGTTTTTGGATTCAAGCTTGCCAGGAAAGAGGATTTAGGTGACTGAGTAGTAGTGGGGCTTTTAGCTATGAAAAGAAAAAAACAGTTAAATCATTGTACCATGAATAAATGAAAAACAGAAGAAATTTAAAATTCATAGCCTTAATAATACTTTAAAAATCAACAACAATGGGTCTCCCAGGAACTTGAGTATACTGCTACCACCTCTCACCGTAGCCCCCCCTTAATTTTATCTCAGGAATTACCTTGATTGTCTACCTTGTCATCATCTCTCGGAGGTGAGTACTTTGGCCTTCTTGGCCCTCGTTTAGGCAGTCGTTTTCTCTTTAGAACATCACTTAATCGACTATCACATGAGAAAATATGGAGTAAGTTTAGTAATTACCACTTGAAACCCAAGCTATATGGCAGAAACAATGAGTTATAAAAATTTTAGAATAGGGCAGTTTTCTCTCACTGATCATTTCATGTTGTCTATATATTAATACAGGAAATTAGTAACTACCCAAAATAAAACAGTATCTGATTAATCCTCCATGTGTTCAACTGCATTATACAATGCGGTGGGATACAGCACATCAAATGAATGTTATATAATTACAACTAGATGCCCACCCAAAGCCTCCTGCAATGACATGGGGCTATTAGAAGGTGACTGGATCCTGCAGCTGTGATTATCAGTCGATTGGTCCACAGATGAATCTATAGATGACTTGCTGTGAGGCAGGACAGAGTGGGAAGGAGTAGATAACTTGGGGAGTGGCCTGGAAGGATGACGGCTCTTCCCTAGTACTCCTTTAAGCTCTCTCTATATCCTGCTGCCACGTCAAAAGCTGCTTCTCTCTCCTTTGCCCTGCTACTCTGCCTTGGATGGAGCCAATTGACTACGGATTGAAACCTCTACAAGCTGTGAGCCAAAATAAACCTTTTCTTCTCTATATATCTATTTTTATTTTCTGGTACAACAACTTGAACTTACGACATGGCACTTGCCAGGCAGGCATGGTTTCACTGAGCTAAATCCCCAACCCTACCTTTCACCTCTTTTAAATTGTGGGTATTGGGTATCGTGTCTCCGTGATGAAGAAGTATTCAAGACAACAAATATACAATAAGAAGAATCAAAATAGTTAAGAACTCTATCAACTACAGTCAACTAGAAAGTGTATATAAAATATAAGTACAAAATTCTTCCCTTAACTTGTATGGCACCCAGGAAAATACTTTCCTAATTGCTTATAATATTCTACTCAAAGTAATTTCAGGGTGTGAAAACAACAACATACTAAATGAATGCATTTATAAATATTTTGTGGGTTTGATTTTTTTAAAACTACACCTAAATCTAGTATAGTGTACGTAACTTTAAATTAAAACCACAAATTAAGCTGAATTGTCTTTAGCTTGTATTCTTAACAGTGCTAACGATGATTTGATTTGCGGGGGAGGGTGTGTCAGAGATCAAACTTGGGCCCTTATGCTTGCAAGGTAGGCACAGTGACACATAAGCTAAATCCCTGGCCCAAGCAATGATTTGAAATCACAACTGATTCTTAGGAATAACAGAGCTATGTGTAAGATGTACAAGATAAAAAATCCTTTGATTAACTTGGTGACTCAAATAAAATCGGAAAAATCTGGAAAGTCTTCTAACATCTGATAGTTCTATGACAGAAATCTACTTACTATTGCAACGTGTCTGACAATCGGGACAAGTGAATCTTTAAAAGATAAAGTCTAAATGATTTATACTTTAAAAATATAGACATTATCACTTGAAATATAGAACCACTTAAAATTCTGGGAAAAAAGTATTTTGTATGGTACTGGGGATCGAACCCAGATCTCAGGAATGCCAGGAAAGTGCTCTACAATTAGTTCCATTCTTAGTTCCAAAATTCTTAAAATGTTTTAAAAGAAACATCCCTTCCTTTTTTGGGAGACTCTATACCTAATTCTAGCCCCAAGATGCTGAGAAACTCCATACTTTTCTCAACACTGAGTATGATGTCTCAGGCGCTATGCCTACACACAACAGCAAAACACCGCAATAACTTACGGATACTGCAGCCAGTGAAGAAGGAGGGACGGGAAAGCAGGAAGGGAAAAGAACACCAAATGCAACCAGGTACTGTGGCACCTGTCTACAATCCTAATACTCGAGAGGGCGAGGGAGGAAAATCATTCG
Organism: Petromus typicus; assembly: GCA_004026965.1. NCBI lineage: Eukaryota > Metazoa > Chordata > Mammalia > Rodentia > Petromuridae > Petromus > Petromus typicus. The sequence continues at coordinate 39,993 of PVIR01013662.1, forward strand.
AACTACACAGCAAGACCCTAGCATTAAAAAAAGCAAAACAAAACTTGGAAAGGCGAACAGGCCCCCAGTGTTCTCCAGGCCTGTCTCCTCAGGCCACCTAAATCCACTGCTTTCCCTAAAATAATAGTCACTGTGTACTAAGTTCTACTCTGTTGCAAGCCCTCACTTAAGCTAGAATAACTGGCTGTTGCATGGTGGCACCAAATCAGCATCCCAGGACTCACGCATACACAGATATGCACACACACACTGTGACACTGTTCAAGAAGCTATTGTTTTTCAGCCTGGGAATAGCAAGCTTGTCTGATACTCCAAAGCAAAGCCCAGTACAGCACACATCCAAAAACACTTTCTTATTTCCACTAAACATTTAAAGAAAGACGAGAAAAGCTATGAAATATCCCTGCATTCCGATACATTACCACTTCAGTCCCTGTTTGAGCCTCAAGTACCAAAGCAGAACTAAAAGTCACTGTAAAACTCTCACTTACCCTTGAGGGCTGAGATCTAAAGAGTCATCTCTGCTGTGCTGTAAGCTGGGGGACCCCAAGTCAGCTGCAGCATTTGTGGCGGCTGGGGCTGTTCCACTGCTGACTGACGTCGTGGACCCCAAGGATCCTGACCCATTCGTACATGCCTTTGGTGGACTTGTCAACAACGATTCTGATTCTGCTAAATGTTTTACTTGATGCATTACACCTGTACAGCAATCAGGACAGGAGTAAACAGTCAGCTTTAATCCTGAGTGAGAACTGCCTCACGCCACCATTACAAAAATCCACAGGTCCTAATACAATGACTTAAAAACAGCTGGTAAATGGAATTGAAAGAGTTTAGAAGCCAGAGATTTCAACTTGACTACATCAGAAAATTAAATAGAAAACTCAAAATTAAAGATTTATACTGGATAAATTTATGAGTAAATATACATTCACATTTTGCTGAAGAATCTAGAACTTCCATAAAATTCTTTGAAAAGGAAGTCAGAATGAATTTAAAATGTATTCCACAAATATTATTCAATGTATTTCTATGCCAGGATATGCTAGGCGCTATGAGAAGGTAATGGACAAGATAAATATACTCAGGTATTTGCTGACAAGGTGGGTAGATTTCTGAGGAAACTGTAATAAAGAGCAGTATGTTTATGAAAGAGAAAATGTAGTAAGAGTTGGAAGACCTCACTGACACAGGAAGAAAAGCAAGATCTTCAGGAAAAAGTGATGCCGAGTATCAGTAGGATCTAAGTAACCAGAGGTAAAATGACCAATCAAGGCTCTTCCATAAAGTTCATCATGTATACAGTTACACAAATAATTTGATAGTGGGAAATATAATCTGATGGCACAGTTGTTTTTTTAAAACTGAAGGAAAAACATCATTTATACTTTCAAATCAGGAAAACAAACCAACAGATTAACAAAAACATTACAGAATGTAAAAATAGGAAAATCTATGACTGTCAAGTATTTCTATATACCTAACTTGATTAAAATAGTTACGTGAAATTGTTTCCTGTTTTCGCTGGCGGGGGTATGTGTGTGTGTTAAGACATAGTATTCCTTTGCAGTGCAAGCTAGCAGTAGTCCTACTTCTGCTTCCCAAGTACTGACATACATGCATGTGCTACCACACCTGGCTCTGTTTTATATTTAGTTCAAATATGTACTCCTACATGTTTGAAAAGTGTTACCTGAACACCACTAATTTAAGAGTGAAAAACCTCTTCCGACTTTGTTCAAATATTAGTACATTAGTTTGCCTACTACATTCACAAGATGTGAAGAGATTAGGCCAGAGATTTAGCTCAGTGGTTCCAGCGTATGGCTGGCAAGCGGAAGGTTCCACGTTTAAACCCTGGTAACCACATACCACAATGCCAAGGTGTGGTGACTCATGCCTGTAATCCCACCACTTAGAAGGCAGAGGCAAGAGGACTGCTGTGAGTTCAGGGCTGGCCTGGGCTACACAGTGAGTTCATGGCCAGCCTGAACTACAAAGCAAGACCCTGTCTCAAAAAAAAAGATACGCAGGGGCCGGGGAGTGAGCTCAGTGGTTCCGGCGCCTGTCTCGCAAGCGCAAGGACCTGGGTTCGATTCCCCGGTAACCACATAACAATACTGGGTGTGGAGACCCACACCCAGCAGCAACCAGTACCACATCCACAGTGCCGGGCGTGGTGGCTCACGCCTGTAATCCCAGCACTCGGGAGGCAGAGGCAGGAGGATTGTGATGTGAGTTTGAG
>PVIR01013663.1:0-41857 GCA_004026965.1 Petromus typicus
TCCACATCTTGTCTGTTGTTCAGGGGTAGCTCAGTAGTTACCTCCTCTCTAAATGTGATCTTATTAAGTGAGCCAAGAGCAGAAATGTATTTATTACTCACTCGAGGTCAGGAGCCATACTAACCTTTTTTATGGATGACATCCTTTGAATCTCGAAGTAATTTCTTCAGAGATTTTTTCCTTCCTCTGGACTTCACTCCCACAGTACAGTAGCTCTTTGTTATTCCTGAATTCTTTATTTGCCGATTCACTTACTAACTTCGATGATAAACCTCAGATCAAGAGTCAAAGTGCTTTTGTGGTCATTTGCTGGTGTGTAGTGAAGTAACAAGTTTGAGTCCATTGTACCTATTCCCAGGGATGGACAAGCTAAGTGGTCACTTTGTAGTTGTGTTGCGGTTTTCATGCCGTTACTAAGTGCCTTTTTCTCAGACTATTTAGGGTCACAGTTTCTTCATATTTTACTTTTGTTGCTAATTTAACTGTTCACAAGCATAGAGCAGAAGGGCTATTTTAATGAACCTAAGAATAAGAAAGCTGTGATGTGTCTTAAAAGAAAATACATATATTGTAAAGTGGAATTCAGGTCCGAGTTATACTAGTGTTATGAGTTTAATGCTGGTGAATCAGTAATACAGTATATTGGGGAAAAAGATGGAAAAACTGAGTGATCCTAAAGTAACATTTCAAGTACATGGTGGAGCTTTGGAAAACAATGGAAAAGCAGCTGAATTTGTAAATTCATGAGATAGCAATTGATAAAAAAAAAAGCGCATAATGTACATTGTGGATATGAGATAGAAAGCCAGAGAAATTTACAGTCACATGACCCAGGGTCAGGAAAACAAAAAGCTCTTCTTGGCTAGCATTGGCTGGCTTGGGTGGATACTCACATTCCAAGAAGTGGAACAGTGTGAAAGATGTTAAATTTGAAGATGAGGCAGACTCCCTAGATCTGGAGGCTGCAAAATAATTAAAAATATACTTGTTAGGGACATAGGAAGAGAGTAAAATAAGAGGAAATTTTTCAGTACTGATGACAAGGTAGCTGACAAACGTATGTAACACAAATAGCAGGTCCGTTGAGGAACGTATGACCGAGGTTCCCAGGAACTTAATCCTGTATTTTTCCTAGGAGATATAGACTAGCATTTGCTAATTTCATGTTCACAGTAAATTTATAAAACATAAGTTCTGGTAGAAATAAGATTAGTTGTACTTATAAAAAAATTTCATTTATACAATTATTATTTTATACCTTGTATTCAAAAAACCATGTAGTCTGGCATAGTGATGCATACCTATAATCCCAGCACTCAGAAGATTGAGGCCTAAGGATCACTGCAAGTTCGAGGACAACCTCAACTATAAGACACTGTCTCAAAAAAAAAAAAAAAAAAAGAAGAAAACATCTTTAAAAGAATACTGTGCAACACCCTTCCTCTAGTACTGTTTTATACGCTGCTTTTGAGGAAGGTTCAATCATCTTTCTTTCAGTGACAGCTTTGGAGTATCTATTACGAGACTCCTCTCTGTTGGAGGCAGAGAATACAAAGGAGCTCTGTGAGTTTGTGTCTCACCCTGGGTATCTCACTGTCTGTTGAGATAAACAAGTCAACAGACCATTGTCAGAGTGATTCGGAGAGGAACAGGAGACTGGATGTGATTCCTCAGGGGATTTCACACATTCATGGCCTAGGCATCGAATAAATGGACCTGACATTTAAATATCTTCTAAATGTTCTACATGCTTGTCATGATTTGATAAAGTCTTTGGCTCTAAAGTAACTCTGATTCTATTCTAATATCTCTATTTATCTTTCTATAGATTTATCTTTCTGAAGACCATTCTGGGTCTTATAAATATTGAGACAGTTGGTTTATTTTTTTTCTAACACTAGACAAAAGGAGCATATTCTTAGCCTAAGATAGTTTCCTCCTAAAACAACTCACACAGATGTTCTGTCTTGTGAACATGCTGGCACGTGGAGGGAGAAGGGAGCACCCACGTGGGGAGAGCAGGGGAGGCTACACTGCGTCCCTGGGGGTGGAGCTCTGGCACCAGTGTGCATGGAGCGCTGTGCCACTCGAGGGGGGAGAGGGGCCAGAGTGGCCAGCTGGGCGGCAGCTCCCAACTTCTCACTCTGGGCATTGGTTGGCCCATGACCACACTGACTCTAATAAGTGATTGTGGTTTGAATGAGGAATTTATAGACATATAACAAGTGAGTCACTTTCTTTTCCTTTATTCTTTTGGCAAGAATTGAAAATAATTAGAGAATTATTTAGGAATTTCAGATAGTCCTGCTCGTCTACTTAGAAGAAGACTTCCATATATTGGATGGGAAAACTCTGGCTGATATCCAATGAAGACTGCATTTTGAAACCATTTGTCTTTGAAAGGAGGAAATTGGATAGAAACATCAGTTTTAGGGAATGAAAATGAAATGGAGGCTGTGTTAGCCTTCAGAATTTTTCTTCACAGTTTTCTGTCCTTAGATTATAGACTTATCCATCTAGATTTCTGGCCTGGCTCCTGGAATCTGCCATGCCCTTCTCTCCCAAGGCTCTTCTGCCCTTCTCCTGTCCCCAGATTGCTGCACAGCCCTTGTGTGGCCATCCCAGGCCCTGATCAGGCCCCCACTGATCTATTGTTACACACCCCAAGGTTGAATAAGATCTAGCCCTTAGCCCAGAGAAGGTTACTATCTGGCAAAGAGGAGACTCATGAATATGATAATTGTGAGGCCTGTGATGAGCAGAGAAATCTACCTCTATTATAAAAGAACAAGAGGCAGATGCATGACAGACAACAGATGTGATTGCTTCAGTCCAGCCCGAGCTCTCATCTCAGGTGGCCCCAGATGCTTCTCTTTCTTGGCTTTGGTCTGTTTTTCAATAATCTTTCTCTTTCTTCCTGCTTCTCTACTGCTTTAGCCCCTTCCCTTTTTCTTCTTTCTCTACATGACCTCTGGCCTCTGTGTGGCACATTCCAAAGTCCTGTGTTAGAGCCGATTCTTCTCCTGGGTGTCAGTGAGCCTGGGCCTTCTCCCCTTGTTCTAGGCCAAAGTTGGAGCGTGCTGCCATGTGGCTCATTGGTCACCAAGCTGTTTGTTTCCGCTTTTCTCATCAAAAGGATTAGCAACTCCTCAAGGGCAGGACAAGTATATTTCCTTCTTTAATAGATCTCTCATAATAACCAACATTGTTTTGAGGCCATAGCAATTACTTTGAGTAATTTTTGAAATTTAGTTTTGTCAATCTGGCCACAGTGTGCACATACCTAATCAGATATACTGAATTTGATAAAATTCAACAATCCAAGGAGGATTCTTAAGGGAAAATTTTAATTAGAAATAATTTTGCCTGTGTATATCAAGGCTGATTGTTTCTCCTCTGACTTGAATTTTAGAAAATACATGACTTAATCACTCATTCCATTTTCTGGAGAACTTTAAAAATAATGTGCTGTTTCACTGTTTAGTGACACAAAAGCATGAGTTATTTCTCCAACTTGGATATTTTAAGTCAATACTCTAGAAAGATGGAAGAGGGCTTGGGGTTCAAAATGCTAATCCAGTTTATCTGACTGGCTTCTGGGGAAAGGAGACGGGACTCATACAGTCTTTCAAAAATCTCCCCTTAAATGTGGTATCTTCTGTGTGCAAGGATTCTTCAAAGGAAACTGTCAATTACATAAAGGTTTTTCCTCCACCCTGTAAAGAGTATTCATTTTTGGTGTGTGCCTGTTCTGTGTGTGCATGTATGTGTGCATTGTGAGTAGGATATGGACAGGCCAGATCAAAAGTAGAAGAGCTATTTGCTAGTATTTTCATGGTTCTAATGAAAGGTTTGGTAAAGAAAGGGCTTAAAATTATTACTTTCAGTGTAGTGTTCCTTGTTGCTAATTTTTTTTTTTCTAGGTTTTTTGAGACAGGGTCTCGCTTTGTAGTTCAGGCTGGCCCTGAGCTCATCCTGAAAGTCACATCATAGCAATCCGCCTGCCTCTGCCTCCTGAGTGCTGGGATTATAGGCATGAGCCACCATGCCCGGCACTGTGGTATGTGGTACTGATTGCTGCTGGGCGTGAGTCTCCCCAGGGAATCTGGGGGGGCGCGGGCTTGTGCTTGCCAGACAGGCACCAGAACCACTGAGCTAACTCCCCAGCCCCCTTGTTGCCAATTTGAAAAGCACATTAATTATACATTTTTTATTTCTCACAGTAGGGGTATTTCTTTTGTATATGATATTTAATTTTTTTTTCTGTGATGAAGGACCTTCGTAGAACATAAGATAATTGAGTACCCCCACACACTTTATATATTTCTTTATTATTGAGTCCTCTTAGCAAATCAGCCATGTATTCTTTTTGTTTTTCTTTCCTTCAGCAAATTCTCTCATGTGAAAATGGGCTAGGACTCCTTAAGACACAATGTTCTCAGGCATAGTTCCCCTCTTCTCACACAGAGTATTGTCTTGCTTAGCTACATTGTAGCCCAAGCCAGGCTCCCCGCTGCTGCTTCCGGCTGGTCTTTTGCTTCTTCCAGCAGTTCTTTCCAGAGCAGAAAAATCAATGTTGTTACAGTGAGGAACTATTTTTAAAAATGTCTTTCAAAATTCTAGTCTTGGAGGATTTTTCTTGCAAAAGGATCAGTGAGCTTAATAAAATTTGGACCACCGAGTGCAAATACTTTGTCCCCTTCTTGTGGATTTCCAATTTACAAAAATATTTTAATGCTGAGGAGAAATCCTGGTTTTGGCAAACTTGTTTATTCGTTTCTATGTCATATTCCCAAATGTATTTGATCACTGAGCTCTTTTTGTTCTAATAGCACGTTTTATCATCTGGTAAAACATGAGAGACACTAGGAAAGGAATTGGGGGACACAGCTCAGTATCTCTCCGCAAACCAAAGCTATACACTGGCTCACTCTTAAATCTAGCCTTTCAGGTCAGAGGGAGGATGGGAGCCCTTTCCAAGGAGCAGAAAGATAGGACACAGGGTCCTTGTCCCAGTCCTTACTAGCTGACTTGCAGCATTTTCTTTTATGAATCTCTATGAGTTAAGTCATAGTTAAGTTCTTGTTGCTCAATACATTTTTGCTGAGAACACGTGTAGGGTGGGATCATAGACATTGCAGCTTCTTAGCCTCATTCAAGGTTCCTTCTGTCTCATTTTAAAACTGGACTTTCACCTGTTGAATGAGTTCTTTAATCAGTTATTTCTCTTTCTAGGCTCAATAGGAATTCTTTATCTTTCGAAGCTGTGTGGTGCATATTTATTTTATTCATGAATTCCCATCATATTTTAATAAGCCTCTTTGTGTATCTGGGGAAATTCCTTTGTTATGAGTTTTGCCTTCCAATGTGAAAGTTGACGCTCAAATTTCCAGGCTTTCTTGCAGAAAGATGGATGATGAAAATGAAAGGAGATTTTTGTAAGGAAATTGGGTTTCTTCCTGAGCAGGAAGCCAGCAGAGGCCAGCTCCTGATGCAGAAATGGCAGCATAGTGGAGACCTTCCAGTAGAGTGTTGTGGTTGCTGACGGTGAGCCGGGCAACTTAACCTTCATGAAGCCAGTTCTCCAGTGTGGCTTGAACCTTGTTCTTGGAAGGATTGCCACAAGCTGCTTCTTCAAACTCTGTAATCTAATTCATTTTAGTTTGTTTAAATGTTTCTATTAAAACTCATTCTTCACCATTGTCATAACATACCCATCTTTAATTCCACAGGTCTCAACTGACATGTCTGAATATGGTTTCCCCTATTATTAAGTATTTTTCTACTGTTTTCTATTTCATTCACTCCCAAGCACTACATAATTCTCTTTCTCTTGCCTATTTTTCTGAGTTTTTATCATATTCTCCCTTTCCAAGGCCAGTTTTCGGCTTTGCTTTTTATAATGCAGTTTTTGTTTTCTTAATTTTTTAGTGGCACTGATATAACACTGCAAGATTCTTAATTCTTCCCAAGTTATTTTTAATTTGCCTCTCTTGCACTATAGAGATCTGTTTTCATTGAAGTGATTCATGCTTAGAATGGCAAGGTTCTGTCTCCTGATAGTTGGGATCGCAGTTAAATTTTAATAATATAGTTTAATATCACTATCATTAAATCATTTGAAAAGTTAATAGGAAGCTAGGACTGGGTTGGGTTGCTAGTAAAAGAGTACTCGGAATAACTGTGACCATAACTGTGACAGAATAACTGTGACCATAATCCATTACTATGGATGCATTTTATCTCATGAAAGAGAATGCTGGAAGTAGACTTTTAAGGCCTGGGATATGTCTGTGTGGTTTGGAGACCTGCCTCTTATCTTTCTGCTCCATAGTAAGAGCTTCCATCCTCAGGAAACCTTATTCTTACAAGATGGCTGCAATAGGTCCAGCTTTCTCATCTTGCCTTCCATCTGAGTCATTCCTTTTTCTGGAAAAACCATCTTCAATGGCTTTCATTTATCATTTGTTTGCTCCTATCAACAAAAGAGGCAATGTATAATTTTACAGTTGGGAAAATGACATCATTCATTGATTTAGGGAGCATCCTTCTCACAAAGGATGAAGGTGAGGAAATCACTAAGAGTTTCTGTTTTAGAGTTATTTTGTCCCGCACATTTTATGGAAGATGCTATTGAGTCTCTATGAATCCAAAGTAATTGTGTGAATATTTCCTATAAATCAAATTTTACCCCAGAAAAAGTCATGGTTCAATTCTTTATATTTGCATCATTGTTCATGAAGTTGTATGATTTCATGGGCAGACAGTAGGCACTAGTTACGTATATTTAAAACCACTGTAGGTGGTATTTACAACCTTTGCTTATAGCATTAAGGACACACTTTTAGGGTATTGCTGATACAACTCTCTATTTTTTTTTTTTTCAGTACTGGGGATTGAATTCAGTACTTTGAATTGCTCAGGCAGGGATGGCACTGTTGATCTACACCCCAAGCCCTTGATATTCTTTTAAAAGAATGCACAATATATAGAACATGCCAAAATTAAAACATTTTAATAATGCTCTATCACAATTAATTCTTCAGAGTAACATTCAAGGCATTTCGAGCTCTCAAAATGATTTATATGTTTTGAGCCTAAAACAGACTCAGAGCTTTCTTTGGGCTCATTATAAAAACCAAATCATAGTCATCATCACAGAAATAGTTCTGTTATTTCTTTGTGTTCCTTGGTAGATAATGGGAGCTTGGGTCAGTGTGATCTAATTCAGAGGAAAATCTGTTCACCCAAAAGACAGATGAAATAGGGAAGAAATTTTCTATGTTGGTGCAAGCATTCTTTTGCCATTTTAAAAGCCACAGGTTCAAAGTTCAAAATCATAAAGAGACTCTGAGATTGAAGGACCGTGTAATGAATACTGTCTTCACTGACCTTATGAGGATGCACTGCATTGCAGCCAGTCATTACTTTTAGCACTTCTATGTAAATACCCATTTTAAATTCTTTTCTTTTAAGCAAATGTTAACTCAGAAACATGCATGTGTAGGGCTCAGTCCACAAGAGTGATGATCTGGGTCGCTTTTCAGGGCTGTGTGGACTAATCACCCAGAATTTGCACTTTCCACGTGCTGTTCACCTCTTGTGTTCTGCTATGCTTAGGATTATGCTTTTTCCCCAAAAAGTTTGTGTGCTAGAACTCAGTCCCCAGTGAGGTGGTGCTGAGGTGGCAGAGCTTTTGAGAGATGGGCCCTGGGGGATGGTGAGTTGGGTCTGGGATCTACCCACGTGAATGGATGGATGCTCTTTCCTGGGAGTGGGTCACGTCTGGAGTGCATCTCACCAAGAATGGGTTCGTTCTCACAAGAGGAGATTATTATGAAAGAACAGTACCTGCCCCTCCAAGCCTCTGGCCTGTCTGCTTACACATGTACTTGATTCTACATCTGGTCCCCTTTCTTCCTCTCTGCCCTGTCAGGATGTTACCATTGTGCCCTGATGATGCTGCTGGCAATGCTGTGCTGTTTGGGTCCTTCAGCCCCCAGAATCATGAACCAAATTAATGTCTTTATGTTACCCAGACTCAAGTATTTTATTATAGCAAGGCAAAAAGTCTAAGTCACTTTCTTTCTTCCTTGTCATGTGTCCTCAGTCACAATTAGTTCTGTTCAGTGCGTTATCTCATAACCTCCCTCCTTTCTCTTCTCCTCACTTCCTTTCAGTTTGCCAGCGTAGGAAGGGAGGGCAAAGTGGCGATTCTTTTATGAAAAGAGCAAAAAGACACAAACTCTTACTGAAATGGAGAAAGAATGACTTGAGTTGGAAGATAAGGCTCTTTGCAACATTCCAAGGAAGTCGAATCTTCGTTATACACAATGACTTTGAAGTATCTGGGGCTGTATGTTTCCACAGACACTGGTGATTATGGGATGGATTTGTTTTGGTGAACCGAGGCGCGCCTGGAGCAGGCTTAGCCCGGGAGAGGCTGAGCTCAGCAGCCGGCTGGGTTTCCCATGGTGACCACACTACAGGGCTGTAAGCAGTAATTGTCTTCAGTTCACTCAGGCATTATTAACCTGGTCTTTGCTGCTTCTCTTAGGCATACTCCTAGATGTCTCAGGTGCTTTGCTTGGAGGTATTTTCAGACATTTCGGTGCTGAAAGAGACAGACATTCATTCTCTCAGCACCGCATGGAGAATTTTCCACTCAAACCCAGCCAAAGATCCACCAAAAAAAGTGGAGAGCTGTTAGTACCTGTGCTGTCGGGCTTCTGAGCTGTGTGTGAAGCTGTCCCATCCTTTGGGTACTTTGAATGCATCCTAGTAAGGGCAGAGCTGTGGGGAGGGGGTGACAGCAAGAGTAGAGGTCGTTGCTGCGGGCAGTGCGGCCAGGTGTGGACACTCTGGCAGGTGGGTTAGCACATCCCTGCACACCTGCCCAAGAGGGAGGGAAGAGAGAGGACACAGCTCCAGCCATGTGTTAGCGGACGGCAGGACGTGATAACAAATCCGCCCCAATAGGCCTGAAAAGTTAGGCCTGACGTGCCCTGTGGATCTCTCTTGGCAAATTCCATTTAAATTATGTTTTATTCCATTAATATTTTTATATTCGCATTTGAAAAGAAAAAATACAGCAATATATATATATATATACACACACATACATATATATACTTATATATGTATATATATATATGGATATATACTACATATATGTAGTATGCATAGTATATATAGTATAGATATACATGTATATATAATATATATGTATATATACATATATTTAGTATATATACATATATCTACATATATATAGTAGATAGATATAGATATATATCTACTACATATATAGATCCCTGTACAAATAATCAGTACTTTAGAGTACTTTAAAATAAAGAAGCCATTCCTCAGGCATTTTAAGGAGAAATATAAGAGACCACCAAAATTTTTATAGCATACATTTCATTTAAAATTTTTACTTGAAGTCATCTGATGAATATGACAAAATGAAAGAGTGATTGTGTGGTTTTGAGTTAAATTAATTTGTCTATTTATTTAAACTCTAAATTATGCAGAAAGAAAAACAGAGAGCTGAAATCATCCTCCAGTTTTGGAATCAGTTTTTCACTGTTTATTCATGAAGTGGTTCCAGTGAGTCACCCGCGGTGACTACTGAAATGAGAGAAAGCTCCAAATGAAGCACAGCATAAATTCAGAGTGTCAGGCCTGGCCTCTGGTGTTTACCTTTTTAGATTTAGTAAACAGACAGACTAGCAACTAGGAAAATTGATATAAGTAGCACGAGGAGACATTTGGAGGACCAACATCCTCCAGTCTATACAGACTTCAGAGTGTAGCAGGTCAGAAAGAAATATTGAATATGGGAATGAACAATGATACTCCCTTGGAAGCACAGATAAAATGATGATACACTTTGTGAATTATGTTTTTTTTTTCCAGAGCACAGATTATGAAGTTGCTAAGAACAACTATTTATAACTTATTTGTTCTAAAACTCTTTAGCAGAGCATATTTCTGTGTAAATAAGTACTATACAGGTTTAACTTTTGTCTTGGTTTTATGATATCTTTCTCAATAACACTGACATGACCTTCTCTCTCTTTAATGTTTGTATTTCTTTTTGTTACATGGAGGTTTAATAATGGAACTTACATGTAAATACAGAAACCATAACATCTTCATTTCCAAATAGAAAATAATCCAGGACTCTACAAGACTATTTCTTATAAACAAGTAAGACTATCGGATGAATAGTAGGAACCTAGTAATTTTTGAGTGAAGGAATAAGTATTCTATCTCAGTAATAATAATAATAAAGTGGAGAATTATGTTAGTGAAAAAATATGATGGCATGAAACAGCCACTTCTCCCATATAACCTCGTTCTTATGGGAACCCAGGAAACAAACAGGTCAGGTACCGTTGTCATTTCCACATTCTTGAGGACACTGTAACTCAGAATTTAGAAAGATTTGCCCACCCTGGACTGGTAAGTGGCAAGACTGAGATATGGCTCCAGCTACACGATTCTAACTGCTGTGCTTTTGGTCACTTTAGGTAGCTGTTGTGTGTGAATATGTGTGTGTGTGTTTGTGTACTTGTGTGTGGGCATGCACATACCATGAAGTTCCCGAGTTTCCAGTGATTGGCTCCTAACCACAGTGTGAACCATTTAACTATTGCTGAGTCCCATGATTATATGATTTTATGCTTGTTTACATGTTCCAGTCCCATATTTTGCCTCTGACTCTGTAATATTCACTATATAATATCACATTAGTGGTTCTGGAATAGTCACTGAATAAAAAAACTTGGAAATGAGAAAAGAAGATGCTCAAAGGGGAAAGATAAGCTTTTCGGAAAAGCCACAGGGCTGCGTCCCTGTGTTGGAAGACCATCTTAGCCTAGCATGTCCATCTCACGACACTTTTCAGAAGCACCCTGGTCAGTTTAACAATAACAAATGTTCAGGCTTTCGCTCCTCCCTCCAGCTCCATGATGGGCTCTCTGTTCTTTATGTGGAAGTGACCAGTCGAACAACAAGCAGGACAAAAAGGCAGCGAGGATTTTCTTGGCAGAAGCAGCAGCCCAAAGAAGTAAAATAAACTTGCACACCAAGATTATGTTGTTCCTGGACCTTGGAGAAAATAACTGAGATGGAGAGGCCTGAGTTCCACAGGCACGGTCTCTACCTCTCTCTTCTTTCTGAGTGTGACTTCTTCTGTGACATGAAACCTTTGGAGAGAGTAAAGTGTGATCTGATTTTTTGAATGATGAGTCCCTCTTCTTTTCTTGTCACAGATTTATATTAAGATGTAAGATCTGAATATATATGGTACTGTGTAACCCTTATTTCAACCCAGAAGTTGACTACAGGGAGAATAAGGTAACATGTATGTAATGCATTGTTCCTTAGATGAGCTGGTGCTTTGGAGGTAGCTTAGCAATGTGTCAGTCTTTGTCTGTTGCCCTTGTCCAGCAGAAAGGGCTGCAGTCTCCTCACTGTCTTGGCAGCTTCTGCCTCTAAGGAAGACTCAAAGTATCTGGTAGCCTATTTCAGCAGCTTGCTATGTGGTAGGCTTGCTTGGCTTGTGAGGACCCATGCAATAGGCAGATGTAGTTTCCTAATATGCAACAGAGAGGAAGAAGTGAATCTCACAGACCCACTTAGCCAAGATCCTCTTCCAAGGAGTTAGCCAGAGACACTTCCAGCCACAAAAGCTGCTTTGCTTTCTCTCATGGACCCAATCCTTCAGCCACAATAGGTTCAGCATGAAACTGCATGCACTCATCTGACTGGATAAAAGAGAATCACATGACTCTGAGGTAGCCAGGCTCCTGACTATGACTCAGTTGCAAACAGGAGAGAGAGCCGAGAAACAGAGAAAAGCAAATGACCAAAGAGACACATCTAAGTAGAAAGACTGCTTCGTGAAAATTTTGAAGATAAATATAATTTACTGTGAGAAATAAAATATATGATCATCTCAATAGAAGCAGAAAAGGTGTTTGATGAAATCGAACATTCATTTTTCCTAAAAGTGCTCAGCAAGCTAGGACTGGAGAATCTCTCAGTTTGAATATCGATAGCTGATTTCATGCTTAATGGTGAAATACTCAAAATTTCCCTCTAAATTCAGGAACGGGCAAGGCTGTCTGGCCTCATTTCTGTTCAAGATTTCTCTGAAGTTTCTGACCATGGAATATGGTAGGTTAAAAATAAAATATATCAGATAGGAAAAAAGTTATTTTTTACAATTGATATGATCACCTGTAGGGAAAAATTTGATAGAGTCAATACAAAAGCTACTAGAAAACATAAGTGCATAAATGATAAGATCAATATATAAAAATCCATATGTATTTATACAGGAACATTCTAAGTAATATAAAAGGAAGAAACAACCATCACCTTAACAATGTACAGGAGCCTCAAAAACATGCTTAGTGAAACAAGTCATATATGAAAGTGCACATACCAGAATCGTCCATTTATATGAAACTCTGAAAGAGAAAAAATACCTAACCAATGTTGATAGAAATGAGACCATTGAATATGTGGGGTGAGAACTGAGGGCCATTTACTTCCTGGTGGGCACAAGGGAACTTTTAACTTGGTAGAATATGTCTTGCAAGGAATGTAGATTATAAATGTTTATGCATTTGTTAAAACTAATCAAGAAAAGTATTCAGTATATTTGTTTTACAGTTGTACAGTAAATTTCTCGCTATCTCACTCTCAGTGTTATAGCAGCTGCTTAAGCTCTATACATAGTTTGTTCTCAGTAGTTGTTTCTTCTAATCCCAGCTTTATGCAAAATAAGGGAAATAGGTGTATGTTTTCAAAGCCATAACTCATCAGGACATTGAAGTGCTTTCCAATTCTTAAAGTTTTGTATGGATTGCACTTTGTGTTGCTTCGTTTGATCATCTACAAACCCTAGTTGCATCCTGAATGACATAGAGCTACTATTCGAGTGGTAAAGGGGTCCAGCAATTTTGTTTTAGTTGGTGATGATCAAAAGAAATGCCCATCATGGTAATGCACACTTGTAATCCCAGTACTCTGGGAGGCAGAGGCAGGAGGATCACATTTGAGCTGTGCCTAAGCCACTTAGTCACTTAATAAGACAATGTCTCAATATTAAAAAATAAAAAGAAGGTCTGGGAGTGCAGCTCAGAACAAAGGCCCTAGGTTCAATTCCCTGCACTGAAAAAAAATTGCTGTTTTCACTGATGTGGCCAAGTCCCTTGGGGAATTCCAGCTAATTGAGAAAGCAGCAGAATTCTCAAGTGCAAGACTCTTGTCTGATACAAAGGTGACTGTCATACAAGTGTGTACTTCATGCTGGCCTTGAACTCTTGGTGATCCTCCTGCCTCAGCCTCCTGTATCACCATGCCCTGGGCACAGTGCTTGTTTTGGATATAGTTCCAATCATGAGTAGAAAGAATATTAAAGACCCTGTATCAGTCAGGGTATTGGCCACAAACACCCGGAACACACTGTAGCTGGTTAATGCAGAGAATGCAATGAGGTAATTTATAGATCATCTGGAAGGGTGAGAGAATCAGGTTTGTCAGATGTATGACAAGCAACATCACCCAAACTGTGCCATCCTCCTGTTCTAGATGAGATCTTCCAACTGTGATGATCTGGCACAGTTGCCTCGTGAATGCTGGACACAGAGTGCTAGCTCTCCAAGGCCTCCCCAGACTGGACTTTGCTCGGCTACTTCTCCCTTTATGAGGCTGTCTCCTGTACTGTGGTCATGCTTAGATGCAATGTATCAACCACGTCAGGACACCTACTTGCTTTCCAGGTTCAGAAGAAGTAAAGTAAGTGAGCTGGCTTTTTTTAGGAGGCAGAATCCACAAAGATGGACATTCTCCTTGGACAGGTCCCGGGTGGACACAAAGATGAAAAGATATTCACAACAGAGGGATCTGCTTGGAGACTGAGTTCAGTGCAGTTCTCTGTTCTTTTTTGCAAGACTTTTTCCTGTCACCTAAACAGCATATATTCCAGTCTTCATTGATTAAGCTTTATAAACTTGTTGGTTTCTTGGTTTTTCCCAGAATAGCCTGGCTTCTGTAAGTATTACCATTATCTACACAGATACTGAACACCCTTAGGAATGTGCTATGTGAGTCATCAACATCTCCCTCACCCCAGGAATCCAACTGATCCAGGCAATATGCCCCATGTACATCATTTAGATACTCTTCATGTAATTTATATTCTTCATGTAATTTAATCTAAGCTAACGGTTCATCAAATTTTGTAAGGTGTGAAATTGAAGGTGGGGAATTCATTGAATCTGTGATTCTGGATGAAAGTCTGCCCCCAGTGCTCTGTTGATACTCCTTAGGCCACAGACTTCTCTGACAAGGGTTATTTGGGGATAACAGAAGCTTACTAAATATGATGAACACGGCAATGATAGGATGGAGTGACATCACTCATGCTCTAGCTTCTCAGGGATGATGTGTTAGGCTGTAGGTTTAGGTACTCTGCCTTCCTACGATCCACCACTCCCAGGCCTTTCACGATGCTCAGTGCTATGTGCTGTTACTCATTCATCACTTTTTGTGATAATCATCCAAAAATGCTTCTCCTTTTGAGCTAACCCATCGTGATTGGTTATAGTTTTTAAAGAAGCAGTCTGCACATCTCCTATGGACTCTAGAGTCTGCTGTGTAATACCCTCATCTTATTATTTTGATATTTTCATGAGTTCCTGACTGACTTTTGTCCAGTTGCACTTCCATTCCAATGGTGTTATTTGGTGGGATACATTTTATAATAGTCCATACAAACTCTGGAAATCATTGGGACCAAAGTGCTCATTTTGGAGGTAATCAAATTTCTCTGAGTGTAGGAACTATCTCATATTTATCTGTATATCACTGATGCCTGGCACAGTTTCTGGCACACAATAATTAAGCATCGATAGCAAGGAAGTTAGGTGCCACTTTAAAGAGGAGTTATGATACCTCTTGCCCAAGTGAGAATGGTGGGATTTTAGAAAGACAGATCTATGCCTAGTTCCCTTTGCTGCTTATTTAAGATAGAGCCAAGATAATAAGACTGACATCAGTAAGGCTATTTTACCTTATTGCCATTTTGTTCTTTCACTTTTCAAAAATAGAAGCCACTATTTCTCGGAGTGCTTCTATATTTTCATTTTCTTTTGAGTTAACCACGTCAGTCACAGAAGGGTGCAGGGAGTATGTCTTAGAAAGTGACTGAGGCTAGAGGCTTAGCAGAGTCACTTATGGCTTCTTTGATGTTTTAAGAAACAGACCACAAGAGGTGCCACGTGGCACTTAGCCACGCCAGTCACGGTGTCACAGTGTCTGAAAAAAACGTTCAGGTCTCATGCGGAGCCTTACGTTTGGCTTATAACCAACATTACCATGATAAGAGCCTGAAATTGGTGAGAACCAGTTGTGGGAGGTCACTCTACGGGAGGGTCTCAAGCTTTCTGGGTAAATGACAGTCAAAACGCTGAAAGGCAAAAGGACATGTATAATGATGGGTGACAGCATTAGTTCGGCTGTTCTTGCTTTGAGGCTTCATATACTTCAGCAATAATTGAAATTATTTATCACATCTCATTTTATTATTATTGGTAAATAAAATAGCTTCAAAGGTGAAGTTATTTGCCTTTTGAAGGTTTGATTTATAACTTTTGTTTTTCTGTCTGTATTTGCAGAAATCTGCCCAACATCTTCAATACTGTATTACTGTTCTCATAACCTGTCTTAGTGCTGGGACAAAAAACCTGACACATGTAACTGCAGGGAGGAGAAGTTTATCTTGACTCACATTTTTGGTTGATAATGGGCTGTCTCCAAGACAGGAAGGCATGGTGTGTCTGGTAGAGGAAAGTCGCTCATCGCTGGGCAGCTAGGAAGCAGAGAATCAAGGGAAGAGTCAGGGAGAGAGAGAAGTTCTTCCAGGTGCTGCTCACTCTGAGCTACCCTTTCCAACAAGATCCTGCCTCCTCACAGCAAGGCAACTGTTGTGTCTCCACAATCCAGTCACCGTTCAAGCACATAAGTCTTTCAGAAGCACTGTCGATCTAAACTACAACAAATGGTAAAGTCACAGTCTGCTGGGTTGAAACCTTTCTTGCGGCAATTGGAAATTATCACAACTAGTAAATCAGAAATATTGCAAACCGACTGGACACAATGGCTGTTTTTATTTATTCAGTTGTGGGAAGATTATGTTTCTCTTCCTGTGAGGAATGAGTTTTAGGAGTTGGAAAATCATAGGAAATGAAATCAGGATAAATCAGGCATGAATTACTTTTCTCACTGAAATCTGGCCTGTCAAGTTAATAGAGATTAGGAATTCAGGTTATGTAATTATATTTCACAGAAACATATTTCCATGGCCTTTTTTTTTTTTTTTTTTTTGAGACAGGGTCTCGCTTTGTGGTTCAGGCTGGCCCTGAGCTCAGCCTCAAACTCACGTCACAATCCTCCTGCCTCTGCCTCCTGAGTGCTGGGATTACAAGCGTGAGCCACCACACCCGGCACTGTGGTATGTGGTACTGGTTGCTGCTGGGTGTGGGTCTCCACACCCAGTATTGTTATGTGGTTATCAGGGAATCGAACCCGGGTCCTTGCGCTTGCAAGACAGGCGCCGGAACCACTGAGCTAACTCCCCAGCCCTCCATGGCCTTTTATAAAACTACTATATTTGCAAACTTTATTCAAGTCAGTTTGAAAAAGAAGGTAAACCTCAAGACTCAACTGAAAACCATCTCAAGGACTGCAAAATAATGAGCGAAAACAATGATAAGGTAGTTTCTCATTTAGCTACCATAACTGCAATGTGAAATATCACACATAAATATATTTTATAAGTCACTGAATATTATTTCTTTTATTATTGAGTTTTAAACATGTTAAGATTGTTTGATGGAGATTTTTCTAAAACATAGAGCATATTTCTTTGTTTTGCTACATAAAATAGAAATATAATGAAACATTCACTCATTCACTAGCTATCTCATAAACACATGCTATATTTCAGATACTGTGAGAGATCCACAGGATATAAAGAAGAAAAACCAAGACATTGTCTTAACTCATAGAGGCTCTATCTTGGCTTTTTATCAATGATTCCTTTGCTATTGTGGGTGTGCATTATACAAGTGTTTCTGATGCTTTTGACCTACTTAGTATTCAACATCTTAAGAGCCAATTTTGTAGTCAAATCCAACAATTTTTTTTTCATGACTTCTAATTTGGAGTCTTGTATAATAAGACTTTTTATTAGTAAATCAGAAGAGTACTATTCTATATTTTCTTCTTTTGTTTTATAGGCTTTTTTTCTCAGCACAACTGGATGTTGCTTAGTATCTTGTACAAGGTAATGATATGGTTTTACTTTCTTATTATCAGCTAGTTTTCTTGTTAATATTTAATAATTTACTTCTTCCCTATAGGTTTATTTGTTTTAAGCTTTTTTTTTTTTCTTTTTTGGCATTACCAGGGATTGAACTCAGGTTCTTATATTTCCAAGGTAGATGCAGTACCATTTGAACTAAATCCCTGGCTTATTTGGCCCCTTTTGACTCTGTGGGTTTATTTCCATTTTCTGTTCTTGCTCCAC
Organism: Petromus typicus; assembly: GCA_004026965.1. Lineage (NCBI taxonomy): Eukaryota > Metazoa > Chordata > Mammalia > Rodentia > Petromuridae > Petromus > Petromus typicus. Next base: position 17,609 of record PVIR01013663.1, read on the forward strand.
TGTCTATTGTTTTAGGCTTGATCTTCTCCCGTATTGTTTATCACTCTGGCTTTGCAATATAATCTAATACCTGCCATGTTGAGCCTCCTTTGTTCTTCCTTTTCAGCATTGACAATTTATGCAATTCTCTATGTTTTAGAAAGTCAGGTTTCAAAAAATTCTATTGTTATTAAAATTGAAATTGTGTAATATTTGGAAATAATCTGAGGATAATTGAGATGTTCACTGTAGGGGATCATTTCTCAAAGAACTTGACTTGGCCTGATTTACTTAGATATTCTTTGTAATTATTTTGTTTTTGCTTCCTATAAATATCCTGTATATTCTTTCATATGTGAAATCCTAAATAAAGATAGGTCCTGATGCACTTGTATATGGTACAATATTTCTGTTGGCTAATACTGGTATAGGACAGTTCCCTTTCTAGATTCTTGAGTTAAATGCATAACATTTATTTTCAATCTTTTTTATTTGTTAGCAAATGTATCTAAACAGGAAATTTCTAAATACTTGCTTAGCTATATTCCAAAAATTTTGCAGGTAGTATTTCCTTGTCTCTCAAGTCTGAGCATTTTGCAATTTTTTGTTTGGTATTCTTTTTAACCCAGGTCACTTATTAGTATATTACTTAGGTTTCTGCCCCCACCTCCAGTTTCCAGCCATATGGGATTATAAAGTACTCTATTAATGAATTCTAATTTTATTGCATGAAAGAAGGTCTGAATACCATACGTTATTTGGACTTTACCACACAGAGTTTCGTGAACATTCCATGTTTTATCAAAAACAATGTGCATTCTTTGTTGGATATGTATATCTATTAGTTCAAACTTACTAATCATGTTATTCAAATCCTTTGTAATATTTTCTTTCTAAAAATTTTGATTTAAAGATTCAAAAGAGGTTGTTAAAATCTGCAATTTATGATTTGCTCCTTAAATATATTTGGGGTAGTTTTTTTTTTTTTTTTTTTTGTAATGTGCTAATAATCTAACAGAAATAATCTTCATACATTTAAAAAATATTTCCAGCTGCACAGATAGCCTCTGAGCTGGTCTTATTGTGGTATCCCATAAGCCTTTAATTTTTACTCCAGGGAATCCTCTTTCAGTAGTCTCAGGCTCCATGACATCTGGTCTTTGATAGCTCCTTCTGTTGTTAAAGGGGGCATCTTATGGGTAGTTTCCACATCTAAGAGCAAGAAGGTCATGAGCAATCTTTCTAGTTTTCCCTCTTTGTCAAAAAGATTATTTATTTTGACTCTGCCCCTGATTTTTTCTCCTCTAGAAACTATTAAAAATGTGAGGTAAGGCATAGTACCCTTTGATTTCTGGAAGCATCTTGGAAGTATTCTGGTGAAAACTCTAGCTGCTCCTTATCCATAGATTAATTTTCCCCTTCCCCACTTAGGAAAACTTAGCTTCTTGTTGACAACTAAAACAGGTTTGGGAAACTATTCAACTTTAATAAGAGACTCTACATAGATTAAGACTGGCTTAAATTCAAAATTGCTTTAGGATTAAGGAGCAAAAATAAAATTGAAAATAAGACTAAAACTGAGTCAAGTTTAATATTCACAGTATATGAATAGGATAACAAAACGATTATGTATTAAAAGACATGAACACTCTGACAATGGTAGGAAAATTGTTCCCAAACTAAATATTCAATAGATAATATAATGATTAAGCTACAGAACAGCTCATTGTGTTTAAGCCAGTTAGAAAATTATAAAAATTTATGGGCATGCAATGTACAAGGGATTTTTCATAAAATATCATGAGTTGACAACTAGATTAAATGGAAAAACATGGAGAGGATTGGAAGAGGGCCATTGTGAATGGAAAAGTACACACTGAAATAGAAATTAGTGTCATGAAACATGAGATTGTTGGAGGACTTGGATTTAACCCAACAACAAAGAAGTTCTTGCTGCTGCAAAATGAGAGTGAGCAGACACAGAAAGGCCAGAGAACAAAGAAGGACACAGAGGTGCCATGATATCACAAGCTAGGAGCACACAGTGACTATATTGAGTTATTAGATCCTAGATCATCTCATGAGCTGATCTAATGCCTTAGCAAAATATCAATGATCTTTGCTTGTTAGGAATTGTCCAGGCTGAATCCAAGCCAGTGCCCTGTGAAACTGCCAGTCTTCTATATATTCAGTAATTGCCTGGTGCATTAATTTTTCTGGAATGTTGACAGGGATTGATACTGACTTTACTGGCTTCTCATCCTTACGTTGCATTTTCTTCCTTTTCCTAGAAAATGAGGGTAGTATTTGCCAGGTTTAATCACTGGTTATTAGAAAAATGTAGATTGAAACCATGAGGAGATACCTCATATCATAACATTGAATGGCTAGAACCATACGGTTCCATTATAAGTGTCAAATATTGGCAAGAGTATGGAAGAACTGAAATTTATATACACTGGTGGATTAAAACTACTGTGAAAAATAGATCAGCAGTGCCTTCAAAAGTTAAATGGATGCTTATCAGAGGATCCATCCATTCTTCTCTGAGGTATTTATCCAAGATCACATGTACATAAAAATCTTCAGTGTCAAAGTTCAGGGCGACTTATACTGTATAAGCTGGAAACTGAAAACAACCCTAATGTCCATCAGTAAGTGAATGGAGGAACAGTGGCAGAGCTACACAACGAGGTCCAGTACACGCTGAAGAGGATCAAGCTGTTACATTAAACAACAGAAATGAATCTCAGAATAACTAGGGGGAAAGAAAAACCAGATGAGAGAAAGAGAAGATAATCTGTCATATTTTTAAATTCTAGAGAACCTAGTATCTCAGAAAAGAGTTTAGTGGTTTCTGGTGCCAGAATTACACAAGGAGGAAGTGGAGGAATCACCAGGAAGTATGAATTATTGGGAAATAATATTCTTTTTCTTGATTTTAAAAGTGGTTTCAGGAATATATACTGCATGTATGTATGTCACACACCATCAAATTTTATCTTTAAATATCTTTACTTTATTAGATGTCAATTATGCCTCAGTAAAGCTAAGTGAAAAGAAAAAATAGTTCCTAGAACCTTCTGCCTTTAACACTGGGAAAAGAGAATATGGATCAGAAAGTTTTATACAGATGCTTCTTAAGCCCACCATGCACTGAAATACTGGATGTCAAAATGCACTAAATACACCTAACTTGCGAACACCACAGCTTTGTAGCAGAGGACCCTGTGAGCCCCAGCTATTTCCCCTTGTGATCCTGAGGTTGACTAAGAGCTGCAACTTGCTGCCATTGTTAGACATCATGAGGAGGACAGGACTCTGCATTACTGGCTAGAAGATCAAAATTAAAAATTCAAAGTGCCGTTGAATGTGCATCACTTTCACATCATTGTATACTGAAGACAATTAGCCCATACCACTTGTAAGTGGAGACTGTCGATGGGTGGAATACGGAAGCATGTCTCTGGATCCCGGCTCAGACTCATTCACTAGATGTTCTGATAACAAATATATAGTAGGTGGCTGGCATGTAAGTTAAAAGTTATAATGACCACACAAGTTTTGGTATGGTGAGGGCCACACAAACAGGACTATATGTAAACAAGATGTTCACCTTATGAGCTCGCAGCAAGAGGATGAGGAACTGATCGAGTGGAGCTTCTGCACATTAATCATGAACTGTGGTAGGGGGCTGCACGGACATCTTTCTGTGCTCTGAAATTTGGTGATTAAGTATATAATTCCACTTAGATGTGAAAACCCCGTCCCTTTTACAACTGCCTTGCCTAGCTCCTTACTTGCTGTTCGGACCCAAAGTATCTTCCCTCCCAGTGGCTCTTAACCTATGATCCATATTGTAAACAGAGATGCCCAGGTCAGCCAGAATGTTCAGGTCTGAGGCCAGGCCCAGCTGTATGCATTTTCTAAGTAGGAGTCATTGGAAAGAAGGCCTGCAGAGTACACTTCATGCCCCAGCCAAACTTTAAAAAGGATGTCTCCTTTTCCACAAACTGATGGACTATTCTACTAACATCACCTCAACACTATATTAATTTATTAAAATAGAGGTTTTGTGTTAGAGTTTTCAATAGAACAGATTTAACCCAGGACACAAATTTGGAAGACTATCTTACAGTATTCACCCACAAAGTCAAAAGTAGAAGAGTAGGAGAGAGATGTCTGCTTGGTGCTGGAGATCCAGAGGAAAGGCCTGGAGCCCATGGCAATGCCTCCTGCAAGTTCTTAAGAGGCTGAGGGATCCACAGCCAAAGACTGGCAGGTCTGTGCCGGAAAGCCCAAGGGCTGGTGCCAGAAGCTAGAGACTCTGTGCTGAAAGGAAGGATCTGTGCCAGAAAGCTGAGGGGTCCGCGCTGGAACTGAAAGAGATGCTCAAGACAAAGGAGAAGGTCGGAGCTCCCCGGCAGAGGACAGCAGCCATCTGTGGGGACAGCACGGGCCCAGGCTCCCCCAATAAGAACAGCTGAAGCTCCCTTAGGAAGAAAACAGCCAAGCTTCTCCAGGAAAATCAGTATGAAAGCATCCACTCCTGTGCTCCTTCTATGCTATTGGCAGCGATCTTCAGGTGGGCCTTCCGCGCCCAAACCCAGGCTGACTCCACCAGCTGGGTGTTCCCGCTCAAGCTAACCACTAATTAATCCACCACCAGTATGGATCTGTCATAAGTAACACATGTGTCAGCTGTGGAAAAATCAGAAGAGAAACACTTTTCATAATATTGCTCTATGGTCAGCCTTTGAATGTATAGATAACAAAAATATTTGGTGGCAATAGAGGATACATTGCTAGTCTACATCTGCTTTGAATTATTCCACAGGCATCATAATCTTGATAAGCTTGGGCCCTAAAAATTCTACTTCAAATATGGATTGGTTAAAGAACTAAGCACCCTAAGTACAGATTCCAGAACATGTTAGAAATAACCACTACAAGATGTTCTGGAACTGAGCTATTATATTAGCCTAACAGATATTGGCTGACATTCTTTTATTTGATGAAACAAATAAGGCACTGGAATTTATTGTACCATTTAGTAGCAGAAAAAAGGACAAAACCTGTATAGAAAAAAAACAAAGAACATCATTTACTTTTTATAGAAAAGAGCTAAAATAAATACCGTAAAAATGGGATTGCCCATCAGCTTGGACAGCCTACCCATATTCTGACTTTAGTGTTGTTATGGACTTCCTGTCCTTTTCCCTCCTCAGTCAGTTGAGATGTTCATGTTGAATTTACCTGCCCAGCATCTCTCAGCTTGTTTCCTGCTATTTCTTTTCACCTGAGCATGGACCATAGCCAATGGTTAGGCAATATAGGTCTTGAAGTTTCACCTTCAGACCAGCAGCATTGATAACCCCAGGACTATAGGAACACTGCTCTCTAGACAATCTGAATGAGGAATTCTGGGGGCAGAGGTAGGCAATATGGTTTCACAAGCCTGCAGGTAATTCTGATGCATACTGATGATGGATGATGGAGACCTTGCTTTATTTCCCCAGCCACAATTATTTTACCTACCACTGCCAGGCACAATTTCTAAAGCACAGATATGATCATATTACTCTCTGGGGCAAAATCACCAGAACTGTCTCACTGGCAATGCTAGTACAATGCAGTGCTCACTGAACTCTTTCAATGTGCTGGTCTGGGGAGCCTCCATTTGGGCATGATAATATTAAATGTGTGACGAATGAATATGTGACCATTTTTTTAATGGCGTCAAATTGCAATGGTCCTATCAGTGGTTCCTAGTCTTGAGGGCACATTATAGTTACTTGGGGAATTAGTAAAAATATTCCATCCTAGAACTATTAAATAGGGATATCTATAGGTATAGTCTTGCATCATAGTTTGAAAAGCTCCCGAAGGGAATGAAGCTACCATCTCTGTGACTCCCACCTTCCTGGCCTATTTCTCTTGCAGCTGGGGTCACTTTGTCCCAGCAGCAGCGGTCACTCCCCTGCCATGGGCTCTGTCATTACTCTTGTTCTGAGACAAAAGAATGTAAAAAGCAGCTGGGCTGATTCAGCTTCCCACAAATGGTGTTTTTATATCTACTGCCTAACTAGCGTCTTGAGTTTGGAAACTGCCCTGACCTCTTTGTAGTCCTCTTGGTACATAGCAGCCAGAAAAATGAACTTCTTTAGATCTCAGACAGACTACAGCACTTAACTGTGCTCAGAACTCCCTTGAGATTAGGTGTTGGATGTCTTTATCACCCCCTTCCCTGTACCTCACACACCCATTCCCCCAACTGGTTTCTGGCGTCGGCAGCTATTCTCTGTCTGGCCTCACTGACTTTCTTGTGATCCCTTAGATGCAGTGGAATCTTTGCCCTTGCTTGTTGCTGTGTCTAAGATCATCCTCGCTTTTTATAGAGCATAGATCAAAGGTCCTCTCAGTAAGAGCTACTCAGACCAGTCTGTTCAGAGTTGCTGATATCTTGGTGCTTCTTCTTTCCTTTTTTTGTGGTTTATTGTCCACCTCTAACTGTAAATTCTATGGAAAGTGAGTTATGCCTCTTTTTTCTGTATATTCAGTGCCAATGACAACACTTGACACATAGTGGGTGCTGAATAAATACTGATAGAATGAATGGTAGACCATATGGCCAAGCTTCTACCCTTATAGTGCACTTTAGAACTTGTCCTGTCTGCCCACCTTCTTACCTGGGTGAGCCCTTCATATACTTGAGGCCAAGTTGGATAGGAACATTCTTCTCTGGCCATACTTTTTAGGGACTGAAGAACGAGCTGAGATGTCCATGCCTATTGCCTCTGCCACTGTCTCTGTTCTTCCGTTAGCTCATTGGCTCATCCCCTGTTGACCATTTGCCTTCAGCTGCCTGTTTTTAGGAGCTATATGTCTGTCCCATGCTAGTGGAGGACACCTGTGGGCAGACCCAGTGTTCATATTCTTACTATTTATCTCTTGAGCTCTAAACAAACTGTTTCTTTTTCTGATAGGAACTGCTGTGAATTAAAACCTTGTAGTCCAGATAAGTGTTCTTTGCACATACCTATGCATCTCTGTGTCTGTCATCAATGCTTCCTGAATGTAGCATCTAAGAAAATAGGGATTTTTGTTAGTGTTTTATTCTTTGCTCTTTCACTGGGACCTGGAGTAGTGACTTACTTATTGCAGCCACATGATATAAAATGACATATTGAATGAATGACTATCATTATATTAAAGATGATATCTCTGAGTTTCCAAGTATGAAAATTAGGTAAGAAAATGAACATAAACTAATAATTAACATAAGCTAAGAGTTCCATTTGGAAGAAGTTTCAGAGTGCCATTCTTATTGATCCCAAAGTTCAGCACTAAGTGACAGTAGTGGGGCTGGGAAGGAAAATGGGCTTTGCGTATGGCTTCCAGGTATCTCTCACCTCTTAGTCTCTTCATCAACTAACTCAGCTCATGGCAGGAGATATACCATCCTGAAAGTATAAGTATAAAATATTTAGGATAAGCACAAGACAGTAAAATCATTTATCATTTATCCTAAAGTAAAATTTAACTAGATGTCCTGTATTATTTGCTGATTCTGACAGTCCTATTCTTGGTATATCCTCTGAAATAATTATTTGTGCTGTCAGAGAGTTTAATTAAGAATAAATAATGCTCGGGAAAATTTCATCTTTTTCACTTCAGTAGCCTGCAGTGAGTGCCACTTAGCTCACTGAACCTCAAATCAGCACTGTTTGTGGGCTGTTTCTTTCCCAGTATTACTAAGCAGGTGGGGGCGAGGGAAGAACGGGTTCTTTCATAGTGCCTTATTTAGTGCCTTTACAGAGGTGCTCCATCTGTCAGGTTTTGAGCCAAACTGTACCACCCTTAAAGAGGCTGGGAGTGGGCTAGCAGGGGTGGTGAGGGAGGAATACCCTGGCCTGGGGGGGAGCAGTCCTCAGCATTTGTAGACCCTATATTTAGGCTTCACCTATTGTGAACCCCAGATCAATATACATGGTGCTCTCTTGGTCATTTGCAAAAGAGCACAGAGAGCCACAAAATCCCAGTCACAATCACACATGTTCCCAGTACAGTTCCCACCCAGTAAACTGCACACCTTCTAGTTGCAGCTCTCATAACAAATCTTTTGCAGAGTGTGGTAAGTGCCTTTGTGTTTGCATGTCTGTGTTTTTGCTTGATTTTACTGTTTAAAATGCCCACCAATTGATCTCCAAATGGCTGTCTGCTGTTTCTAAATATGAGAAGTCTAGAATGTGTCTTTCAGAGAAAATATATGTTTGCTAAGGTTTATTCAGGCATATAGTGCTGTTAGCCATGAGTTTCGAGTAAGCGAATCAACAATGTGTATTAAAGTAGGCGTTTTTAAGCAGAAACAGACACAAAGTGAAGATACATGTTCTGCTGATGAAAATGTGTGAGCACAAGCTTGAACAAACTCAAAACTTGCATTTCCACTAGGAGCGATAGTCACTCTTCAGTTCAGTGTTTGCCGTGACTCTAAAGAACTTCATGCCCGTGAGTGATGAGGGTTGACCCATCTCTGTTAAATGCTCTTGTTTGTAAAATTGTCACAGATTTTGCACCAGGCAGGTATGGACAAGTTGGGGGTCGTAGAGAGGCACTGCTGAAATGTTTCTCAAAAGAAGGAAACCTGGCTGATTAGGAAAGGGAGGTGGGCACGAGGAGTTGCTAGTTTTTGACACACTGATGGATTTTGGAGGGAGGAAGGGATAAAATACTAGCGACAAGCTTTCCTGCTTCTGGCATTTATTTTTCCTTTACAAACTTAATTTTTATTTTCACTTTTTGAGAAGAAAGTTTCTTGGCAACAGGTAATGGTACTTAATAGGATTTTATCTTGGAATCAGATATCTCTACATTCTGCTCTGAGAAAACCTAAGCAGGCAACGAGCAGTGGATTGCTTCAGAGTTGGACTAGCACAGGGTTAAGATATTTCATGAGATTTTTGTGAATGTAGTTAGAGAAGGCCAGAGAGAGCCAGTTTATCCATATGAGGCCCCCTTAACCCATTTTGCCTGAAAGACTCAATCATTTATTGTGCTGGATCTTGTTTCTTCTGGGAATTCTAAGCAGTATTAGAATTAAATTACCGACACTCAAACATTTTGATGTTGTTTTTGAAAGAAAGCCTTGTCCAAAAGGCTTTACTTTCCTCTTTTCCTGGAGTGAAATACAAAGATCCTCAAACAAAGCTATATAGGTAGGTTCGAAGATGTGCCTTCAATTTTTTAAAGTATCTATTACTGAGAAACAGGCTCCTTGTGTCCCGGCTGGCTGCAAAGTGTTTAATAACCAGCAGCTTCTTCGGGTTCCTCCCTGCTGTGTGTCAAGCTCTACAGGCCCAGCCTGGGAGGACAGAGAACTGACTCTGTCTTGTTTTTCTGCTTCTCTGATCTACTTCCCGAGGTGAGTTGAGGTCCCTGGCTTTCATTCTCCATTCTTTCTACTTTCATTTTCAGGAAAAGTCATCCATGAAAAGAGCTGCTTAGAATATAAACTGGTGTGGCCATTTTGCTTGATCAATTGGCATTATCAAAGTTTGACAGGTACCCTGCTTTAGTCTATTGATTTTGCTTTTAGAAATGTATCCTACAAATATATAAAGATAAAGGTATAAAAAGGTTCAGGAGGTGTTTCTAATGTTAAAAACAATACAGCCCATCTGAAAAGCTTGAAACAACTTTCAAAATCACATTTGAAACCCATTAGAGGGATAAAAGCACATCTCTGTGTGCTAACCTGTAATATATGAAACTTTCTTTCAACCATATATGGCAAGTTACAGAAAATATGTAGTATAGGCCAGTGTGTAGAAATGAAAAGAACATGTGTGCACAAAAATACCTAAGAGGAAAAAAAATCTATGATCTGTGAGGCTATTTGAATTTGGTATGAGATAGATATGTGTGGGGAATGGGAGAACAGTTAGGGGCTTTTACTTTTTATTTTATAAATGTTTCATTGTTTATTTTTTACAACACATAATTTTATTAGGCTGTAGCAATTCTTATGGCTTATTTTTCCTTCAGAGAACTCCTGTGGAGAAGTGATGATTTGCTTCAAACATTTTTGAAATGTTTGATCTCCATCAAACATTTACTTCTGGAGTCATCTCAGTTCACCTATTGAGTCCTGTGACACTGTTGGGTGTAACTCCCATGTATACTGCCTTAATCAGCCATTTTATTGATACTGAGTGGATTTCAATTTTGACATCTCATTTCTGTGCTGTGTGTTGTCATGAATCTGTTTAGTGCTGTCCCAGTAGTATTTTTAGATAGGACATGCCTCAGTTGGAACCCAGGCATACCCAATTACCTTTGGCCTGAGGAAAATTTAACCTCATTGTTTGGCTAGAGGCTCAGCACCTGTTTCTTTCACTAACCTGAGACTAATACAGCTCACGGCTGCTGGCTATGATAAACCTAATGGTCAACTCGTGAATCTTGTAAACAAGCTTTCTTTCCTTGTAGGTGTATTCTTTGAACTCCCAATCCACAACCTGCATGGGAAAGCCTAAAGGTTAATGCTACGGGGCTTTGTAAAGCAAGGCTTCCGGCTGTCTCTTGCTCCCTTCCACTCCTCTGTGCTTATTGAGCTTTCTGCTGCTATAGAGTTCCAGACTTCCCGCCGGCCTCCCTCAGCACCCCAACCTCTCTGCGAGCTGTGAGTACCTAGTCTCTTGTTTCATGCTCTGTGGTCTCACTGCTTCTTCTTGTCTCACCTGACACACACACATCTGAAACTCGCTCTCCTAGAAAGCGGCCAGCTTGGCTTTTGGCAGCTCTTTTCTGAGCAACCTCAAGAGCAAACTGGAAAAATGTCCCAACACTTATTCAGCGGTATCTATGAGATATCAACAGACAGATAGGTATGAAGAGCATGAGGCCATGGAAAGAGCGGCTGCCAAGGAGTTAAGAGAATGCGTAAGAGTTGAAAGCTCACAAAATGGCCGTGTATTCACCAAAACTTAATGACCTGACTTGTGCATTGGGATCGTGAGGGACAACACTGACACTTCTTTTTGGTAGGAAACAGGAGCAGGAAAGGAGTATATTAAAGAGCTATGCTGTTCTGAAACCACACTGAAAATTCCAAGAGCTGAGGTATCAAAGTATCATCCATATCAGTTCAAAATCTGTGTGAAGCCTCCCCACCCTGTTTGTGGAAATGCTATAATTACTTATATGCTGGGTGAAGACTGATTTGACTTCTTTAGTACTTTGACAATCACTTTGCTCATATGTTTTAGGCATTAGGCAAGATTTAAGTATTGAATGGATTATGCACTTGTGCTTGATCTGGCTTCACAGTACTGAAGCATTTCAGTGCTGAAGAGGTGACTGCTGCTGGGGTCTGAAGCACTGAATTTTATGTCTGAATTCACTCCACCATCTGTTGTAATAGGAGAAAACTCTTCTCACTGCTTACTTAAAATGCAAATGTTAATGAAGAAACTTCCCTAAAGATTACATGTAACACTTCCATTTGACTTCAGGCTGTTAGGTTTTAAAACATGTAGGAATTAGGTGTGTCAGTGAGGCGAGAAAAATTCTTGTACCTGAAAATATAGAAAAATTTTCATTGCAGACCTCAGGGATAATGTCAAAGAACAATTAGGCAAGTTTATGAGCCTCGAAGAATCCATATGATCTGTGAATATCCCTTAAAGACAAGATAGGAAAAGAGGGAAGGAAGATCAAGACTCACCTGTGGAGAATGAAATATTAAACAAGTCCGCACCGGAACCTCCTGGGGCCAGGTGGGAGTGGCATTGAATGCTTCCTGCTGAGTATAGTGTTTTCCCTGTCTCCTTTATGGCTGCAATTTGCATTAAAACAAAAATGTTTATTCTTTCTGTGTTTAGGTGGAATGCATTCCATCTCCCTTCTTGAGATAAGATCCCAAGCATTGTTTTGGTTATCTGACCAGAGCACTGCCACCCTGGGAAGCCTTGAAGTGGTTGTCTGCCCATGTCCCCTTCCTTTCTTTGGAAAAAACAACCACTGGGTCCATTTGTTTGTATATGACTACTCATCAACTAGCAAATATGTATTAAGACAAGCCTGTTTGACTGTAGCCCATGGTTTAGATGTACCTGGCCTGCCTGTGCCATGTTGAGTGAGGAAGACAGCTTGGACCATATATGAAACAGCATAATATATTAATGCAGATAAATGTGAAAATTTCCCTTTTAGAGTTTGTTTATTATCATTATGTAATAAAGGAACTGTATAACAAAACAAGCCCATGCTCGCTGGTGAAGTTGAAGAGATGACAATGTCCCCTTCTTGTAAGTAAGGACCTTACTGCCTCATAGCAGAGAAAGCAATGCAAACAGTAAGTTATAGAATATCCTGAATCTTCATTGCTGCATTCACAAGCCCTCTGGTCTCCATCTCTAGAATGCACCCTTCCCTCACCCCCACTGGCTATGCCGGAGTCCATGCCACTCTTTAACCTGAGCCAACTGGACTTTCCCCTTCTGAACTTGTTCACTGTAGCCCTTACTTTGCTGCAGCAAGAAGGGTCTTTTTGAAAAGTGGAAATCTTACCATGTCTCTACCCTGTTCAAAACCTTTCAGTTGTTTTTTTATTAAAATTCTAACTACATGGCCACTGTCTTCTCATGTCCCTCGCTTCCTCCTGCCTTGGGCCTTGCAACTGTCCCACCTCTGCTTCAACAATCTTCATGACATCTTTGCATGATTTTCTGTGTCTGCTCATAGATGTCATGACTTTGGAGAGCCCTTTTAACCACGTTCCTTAAAGTGTGTCTCTTCTAATCTCTACACATTTCTGCATTCTAATTTTCATAGCATTGATGGCTGAGAAAAAAAATTACTTGTCTCTTTGCTATGTGTGTGTTCAATCTGCATAAGACTGAAAAGCAGAGGAGAGCAGGGACTTGGTCACATTTCCCCCATATCACTTGGGCACAGGTCAGTGTCAGTTTGTTTTTAAGGAACAAATGAGTGAATATGTATGTCTGTGCAGTGGAAGCATCAGTGTATATTTGTGTAGTCCTCTGTATTGACCTTATTTGTAGATTAATTCTAATACAGGAATAGAATTATGTGCCCAGTCAGATGGTTTGAAAAATGAGAAGTGATGCTAGAGGTTTATTTTTGTTTCTATCATTTGGAAATTATCTTTCAATTATGTCTCAGTGTCTTTTAATAATTAATACCTTACAGTGAACAACTATTCCAAATATTTTCTAAAATAAATAGGACAGGGTGTCAGAGAACACTAAAGCTAAACCCATGTCCAGAAAACAAATGTTTCTTTTAGATTATAAATAAAAACAAGAGTTAAATACAAGACAGAAAATTGTTGCTGTCACATATGAATATTTTTCTTATTCCATAAAAACTTTATGATGGCAATTTGTATATGAATTAGAGAATTATTCATCAAAGCACATTCACAACATCTTTTAAATAGTAGATGTTGACAAAGCATTAACTGATTGATTATAAATAAATAAAGACTTTTAAACTTTAAGAAGTAATAAATTTATTTTTCCAATCTTTACCCTCAAGTACGAAGTTTTTATATTAACATATAAGTTTACATAATAATGAGGTTCAGTGTGATATTTCTGTAGATGCATATAACACACAGTAATAGAATTCAACACCCCCTTTCGTTCTCAACCCTATACCCTTTATCTCTGATAGCTGTTCTTCTTTGTGGTCGACTTTGTGAGAACATGCAATTTTGTCCATTTTGCGCTGAATGACAAGATTTTCTTCTTTATTACTGAACAGTTTGCCATTGTGTAAGCATATACATTTTCTTTATCCATTTATCTGTTGATAAACACCTAGACTGATTCCATACCTTGGCTATTATGGATAGTAATTCAACAAAGATGGACATGCTGATGTGTCTACATACCAACTGGCTATGTTTGAAATGGTTACATTTTCTTTGAACATGTACGTAGTGATGAGATAGCTGGAAAATATAATAGTTCTTTTTTTAGTTTTTTGAGGATACACTGTACTAATTTATATTCCCACTGACTGTATTGAATTCCTTTTTTTCACATCCTTGCCAGTGTTAATTATTATTATTATTATTATTATTATTATTATTATTATTTGAGATAGTCTCTGGCTGGGGTAAGATGGTATCTCATCGTAGCTTTGATTTGCATTTCCTCGATTGCTAATGATTTTGAGAATTTTTCATATTTGTTGCCATGTATAATTCTGAGAAGTATCTATTTAGATAACTTGTCCATTTTAAAATTAATGGTTTAAGCTTTTTGAGTTCTTTATGTAATCTGGATAGTAACCTCTATCAAGTAACTAGTTGGCAAATATTTTCTCCTATAATGTAGTTTTGTCTTCACTCTGTTGACTCTTTCCCTTGTGCAGAAGTGTTTTAGTTTGATATATCCCATTTGCCAATGTTTGCTTTTGTCTCCTGTGCTTTTTGGGTTCTATCTAGAAAATCCCTGGCTGTAGAAATGTTTTCAAGTGTTTCCATGTTTTCTTCTTCCATTTGAAATCTTACATATAGTTCTTTGACCCATATTAGTTGATTTGTACAAGATGGTAGTCAGAGGTCAAGCTTTAATCTGCATGTTACTTTTCAGTTTTCTTGTCATTCACTAAAGAGCTCTTCTTTTTCTAGTGTTTTTAGTGGCTTTATTGAGAGTAAGTTGACTATAGATTCTTAGGTTTTTAAAATAGATTCTCTAATATATTCCTTTGATCTATGTATCTCTATGCCTGTACCATGCTGTTTTGTTTACTCTGCCTCTGTAATAAGTTTATTTATTTTTTATTTTTATTTTTTAATATTTAAAAAATTTTTTTGAGACTCGATCTCCTCTTTTGTAGTTCAGGCTGGCCCTAAACTCAGCCTTGAACTCACAGCAATCTTCCTGTCTCTTCCTCCCAAGTGCTGGGATTACAGGTGTAAGCCACCATGCTAAGTACTATCATATGTGGTTCTGATTGTGGGTGGGCGTGAGTTTCCATGCCCAGCATTGTTGTATGTGGTTACTGGGGATCGAACCCAGGCCCTTGCACTTACAAGACAGGTGCCAGAACCACTGAGTTAAATCCCTGGTCCAGTAATATATTTATTTTTATATCAGTTATTGTGATGCCACCAACTTCTTGCCCCTCCCCCCCGGACTGTTGTGGCTATTCAGAGTATTTTGTACCTTCATATGAATTTTAGGACTTTTTCTAGTCCCATAAAGAATATCACTGATGTTTTGACAGGGACTGCATTGCATCTATAGATTCCTTGGTTACTATAGACAATGGATATGGTTCTGTATTATGTAGCTTTTATTATGTTTATGTATGATCTTTTTGTGCCAAGCTTGTTCAGAAATTTTATTACAAAGGGATACTGAGTTATATCAATTCCTTTGGGGGCATCTATTAAGATTTTATGAATTTTAATCCTTCATTCTCTTGATGTGCTGTGTTTTGTTTATTGATTTGAATATATTGAACTATTTTTATATCCCCAGTATGGACACAACTTGATAATGGTGAGGATCTTTTTGATGTATTATTGAATTTGATTTGGTAGTATTTTGTTGAGAATTTTTACATCTATGTTCATCAGAGCTATTGGTTTATAAATACTATTATTCCTTGTGTATTTGTCTGATTTTGGCACCTGAGAAACTTTGATGTCACCAAATGACTTTGGAAGGATGATCTCCTCTTCAGCTTGATAAATATTGATATTTATTCCTTATAAGTTAGGTAAAGTTCAACAGTGAAACTATTTGATTCTGGGTCTTTTTGGGAAGAGTCAGGGGAGACGCTTTTATTACTGATCCAATCTCATTACTTGGTATTCATTTATTCAGGTTTTCCATCTTTGTAGCTTGATGGTTTACTGTTGTGATTCTTTTCTGTTTTTGTTTTGTATTTACTCTCATGGTGGGATAAATGCTTCTACATGTTTTTAGAATGGTAGTTTTCTTTCTTTGACTTCTGGATGATGGACTTAATCACTTTTATAAGTCTGATTCAATGGTTGTGAATTATTTTAGTTTTGGTTTGTGTTCAAAAGACTTTATTTCTGCTTAATTTCGGAAGCATAGCCTTGTGAGGCTTGTATTTTTGGCTTGCAGCTATTTTGATTTGGAATGCATCATTTACAGTATTTCTTGCTGCTGCTAGAGTTTCAGCAGAGAATTTTGTTTTTAGTCTAATGGAGATATCCTTGACTATGACTTGGTACTTTTCTCTTTATGGTTTTAGAATTTTTTCTTTATCTTATACCTTTGATAGTTTGGATATAATGTGGTAAAGATTTTTCCTGTCCCTATCTATTTGGGTTTCGTTTAGCCTTCTATACCTAGAAGTCCATATATTTTTCAAATTAGGAAGTTTTCTAATGTGTTATTGAGTAACATTTTTAATGTCATTAGTTATATTCTCTCATATCCATTTGCTAAGCCCACAATATCGAAGAGTGATTTTCAAACCTTTCCTTTCCCTTGGCATGGGGGGGGGGGGCAGTTGAGTTCATAGTTTGTCAGAAACTTGAAATTTCTTTGGCAGTAATAATATGCATTATGGTATGCAAATTTTGGAAACATTTCATATTTTTCAGCCTCTTGATGAGATCTTCTCTGACTACCCTACTTCAAGTGGTAAACCTTATGTTACTGCTCATACTTCTTCTCTGCTTAATTTTTTTTAGCCTTTGTCATCTTCTAGTATATTAAATAGTTTATTTGGTTATATTATTGAATAAAAGCTGTACAGAGACAGCGATTGTTGCCTACTTTTCCCTGCTGATCTTGAGAGTCTTGAAGACTTTCCAACACAAGGTAGGTGCTTGTTGAATCTACTGTGTGATGTAACAAGATGGAGACTAATTCACCAGAGTGAGAGGGAGAGTGAGTGAGGCCAAAGTGGGGGTAAGGCAGATAGCAGGCTGCTTCCCTCAAAAAAGCCCTAAGCACAAAAGAGACATGAGTCTCAGAATGAGCCAAGGAGAGCGGAGACAGGCATTTTCAAAAAGGGTTAGAGGAAGATGATAATTTTCCTTGGATTCAAATTCAGATTTGTTTAGTTCTTATACCTTGATCTGTAGCATTCTAGAATTTTTATTCACTTATATTTAGAATATAGTCAGGGATGATTCATTTACTGAAGAAACCTATGCTAATATCTATATAGTAGAAACTGGGCCTGGTGTTAGACTTACAAGGTGAGTGAGTTCCTATGTTTCCCATTTTGAAGCTGAATGACTCTTTATAGGTTTTTCTCCATTTATGTTTGTACCCTCAGCCTCTAGTCAGTCTTCTGACTAGAGTCCTCTGTTCCTGTCTGTGCTTAGGGATACTGACCTCTGCTGACTGCCTCATCCCAGGTCTTTGTCCTCTGGTTTCTTGTGGGGATCACTCAATGGTGGGAACCATCAAGATACTAGATTTGGGAGAGGAGAATAGTTATGGTATGAGTACTTAACTCCACTGCAGTAATTACCCCCTGACCCATCCTTATCTTCTTGTTACACAAATAGGTTATGTTGGTATCTACTCTTATGGTTATGGCTCTCCCTGGATTAAGATAACATCATTTCTCCCTAGTAAAAAGGCTAGAGATGCTAACAACTTAACACTGTTTTTAGGTTCTCGGTGCTTCATCATCTCTTCAAGATTGGATGCACTGATTTTTGTGGCTTATACAAAATCCTTAAACAAGTCATATAAAATTTCAGAGTGTCCATATCCTTTTATGTAAAGTGTAGAGTATAAAACTTACCAAAATGATATGATTACATTTCAATTGCTCATCCAAGTGCTTTGTCCAGTGTCAAATGGGCAATGGATATTAGCCCTTGAAATGATTTTTATGGTTACTGCTTCTCTTGGAGCACGGGTAATTAATGGTATCTGAATATACAGCTTCATTTCACATGATAAGAAATTATTCCCTCACTTCAAATTCTCAAGAATCTCAGTGGGAGAACAACATGGGTCTCTGTGGCCTGTCCACTAAATGCTTTAGCATTCACTGTGGATGAGTTCTGGAAATAACAATGAAGTGGTACTTTAGTAGTTGCCATTAATTGGTTCTGGAAGGTGTGATGAGCACCAAAAGGAGGGGTACCAAGCCAGTCGTTTGACACTGATGGGTTGTAGCTTCTGCATCGAGCTCTAAACATGTGATGAGTATCAGAACAAAATTTTTCTGGTCCTGGCATCAAGGACCAAATTTGATGAGTTTTAAAGCAGTTGATTAGCCATGTATGATTTAATAGTTAATGCTTCTGAGCCCATATTTCATTACATACTGTGCTAAGTACTTTAGTCAGTTAATCATCATTTTGTGGCTTATGTCTCAATGTTCCTCAATGCCTTGTACAATCGTTTTCAAAGGTAGCTAAATCTGGAATGTGTGATGCTGGGATTAAGGGAATGTGATTACTAAACCACCACATGTGAGTGATTGGTTTGTCATTGCCCTAATCCTAGTAATCTGATACAAGGAGCAGAAAGACACTGCTAAGGTCCCTGTTGCCTTTGCTACCTTGTGTGCGCCATATTGTTTTGCCTGTTTGCCATCCTTGCCTTGGAGTTAGCCAGTTATGGACTGAAACTTCAACAAACTGTGAGCCAGATAAACCTTTTCCTCTCTAATTTTGGTTGTCAGGCATTTTGTTTCAGCAATAAGAGAAAAGTAACACATTTCAAAGAGACTTAAAGGGATGATTACCAGTCAAAAACTCTGAAGATACTGCCTGCTCAGGGTTAATCTCAGCCAAATAGAGCTGGGACTAAGCCCTTTTAACTCAGTCATTCTGTCCCCCAGCTCTGTGATCCTGGCTAGAGCAGGACAATGGCAGTCCTTTCTACTTCCTTCCAAAAGAAAGTTCAGATTTCTTGGTTGTGCACATGCAAGAATATCACTCAGTTCACTTCTTTTTCCTTCAGACTTCCTTATTATTCTGTCATACAAGAGGTAAACTAGGTACTTCAGATCCTTCAGGCTGCCTAGTGAGTTTGTTGTCCAGTGAAAGAAGCAGTGCTGAGGCTTTCGGCAGGCACGTTTGATTAAACTGTGGGGATGTCAAAGTGAGGTCAGGCTTCTGTGGAATCCATCAAAGGCAGCTTCTTGCCCAGAGTCACACCTAAGGATGACAAAATGGGAGAAATCCTACAAAGAGGGAGTGATGGAGTAGAGTGAGGGAGAGAGGACTGAAAAGTAGGTGAGGGGGGTGGGACACAAGGAAGGCATCAGCAGGGGTGAGCAACGGGGTTTCTAATAATGAGACACTTGGGGCAAGAGTGGGGCTCACAGAACCGTAGAGGCAGAAGGAGCAGGGCCCAGTGCCCATGCCAAGGATGCTGCCAGGGAGCTTGGCTGCAAAGGCCATGAGGAAAAGGAGTTCAAACTGACTTTCTCATTATCTGAGCTATTTGGAATAAATAAACAGATTTCTCTGGAGCCCATTTTATTACATTTGGAGTCATCTTTCATCGGTGCTTGGAGAGAGAATGAAACATGTGTCTCTAAAGTGTAACTGTGTTTGCAAATACTCAAATAAGACCATCTGATCACTTATGGGAAAGAAAAGACAAGTTACTTGAAAAGTTTTCTTTTCTCCCACCCTGAAACAAAGAAAACATTACATGTATATGTTAGCCTTTAAAAAAAAAGAAAAGAAAAAGAACCTTTGGCTTTTCTTGCTGACTCAGAGAGAAAGAAGACAGTTGATACATCAGCTGTCTCACTAGGAGTTGCTTGGCTGAGAGCTGGGGGCCTGGATGTAATACTAAGGTATTTAGTGAGACAGGACTTTCTCTACATGGTGTCTTCTCAAGACGAACCTTGGTAATGTCTTTGGTCCACATGGGACAAATGCCTGTAATGTTTTGTTTCAGTCATTTTAGCTGAAGACTCCGTGCTTCTTGGCATCCAGATAACATTGGCTTCTAGACCAATGAGAGGAGTCACATTTTCTAGATCATCTTTGGCCTTCCCAGAGTTCATGGATAGTTTTGTCAGTCTATATATCCATCACTAGTGTAGAAAAGTTTAAAGTGTCAAAGTAGGTCTTTTTTTAAAAAAATTTCTGCAAGGAGACTCACTTCACAGAGCATATTGTTTGTGTGGTAAAATCAACTGAAACTTTGAGGAAGGGAGGATGTAAGCAGATTAAAAATTTGAATATTAAACATCCCTTACATTAAAGCCCCTACTTCCCACAGCAGAATATTCCTCTGATTATGTCTGCTTGAGGTAGCGTGGCAGTTCTCCTTGCCTCTCAGAATTTTCTGTTGTCATATTTCTCATAATATCCATTCACCCTCCACCATCCTCAAATTACAGTTCTTATATAGAAAAAGTTTGATCTGTCATTTAAAGCAATTTAATGATCACTTTTGATGCCTGTGCTGGCAGTGTCATTAGTCTGTTTCCTTCCAAGTGCCTTAGTGTGTGAGATGAACTGTATCCCCCAGTCTAAGTGCAAACTCTGAAGTCCTGACCCTATGGGATGGTATTTAGAGATAAGAGCTTTCTATAATGATTAGATTCAGATGAGGCCATGAGGGGGAGTCCTCATGAGAGGATCAGTGCCCTCCAAAGAGGAGAGCCTAGAGATTTATCTCTTCTGGCCTCTTTCTTCTCCCCTGAAGGTGAGGGTAGTTAGAAGTTGGCCATCTTTAGGCCAACTTGAGGGACCTTATCAGAACTGGCCTGTGCGGCCCAAAATCCAGACTCTACAACTATGAGAAAATAAATATCTGTTGTTTAAGTCATCTAGTCAATGGTATTCATGGAAGGTACTTTTTTTTTTTTTCTTCAAGTAAAGACAAGTCTTCCTACTCCCACTATCATGAAGAATGTTATTATGGGGCTGAGAATTTAGCTCAGTGGTTCCAGTGCTTGCCCTGCAAGCACAAGGGCCCAGATTCGATTCAGGTAACCACATACAACAATGCTGGGTATGGTGACTCACACCCCTAAGCAATCAGTACCACATACCACAGGGCCAGGCAAGGTGGCTCACACCTGTAATCCCAGCAGTTGGGAGGCAGAGGCAGGGGGATTGCTGTGAGTTTGAAGTTTGCCTGGGCTACATAGGGAGCTCAGGGCCAGCCTGAAGTACAAGTGAGACCCTGTCTACAAAAAAAAAAAAAAAAAAAAAAAAAAAAAAAAAAAAAAAAAAAAAAAAAAAAAAAAAAAAAGAAAAAGAATGTTATTAACGGGATAATTTTTTTTTTTTAACACATCTCCCTCCAGCCCTCTACTTCAGTCTACAAGTTCCAAATGGGGATGGGGAATTTTTTCTCTTATTCCTCCTGTCAGTACCACACATAGTGAAAAACTTGAACTTTCAGGGGGTGGAGGTAGTTTCTGATGGTGCCTTTGATTGCTTGCGGGCCTATATAACTGGTTTACACTCTAGTTTATCTGTGGTCACGTGCAACGGTGGGATAAATAATTTGTAAAGTCAGTTCCTGTTCTTCAGTATGCAGCTCAGTGATTTACAGAGATGACAATGCACATAATTCTTGGACAATAGGAACATCTTTCTAATAAAAGTTTCAGGAAGGCTTAGAGGAGAAACTGCTGGCATCTATTCTTAGGAGTTTATCTTCAAAAGCTATTCTGAGAAGATGGTTTCTATAGTTCATTCCACTTGGATTTCACTTAATAGCTGAAGCCAGGACTGAAATATTAGAGAGGTTGTGAAGTGGCTCCTTTTTCATAGCCCCATCTCAGGATCTAGCTCTACTTTTGTGTGAAGACTGCAATGAAATACTTGCGATGTCTTTCAAGATCTTCCATTAGTCTGAATTATTTTTTAGAGGGAAGAAAATTTTCTACTATGCGTCATTAAAACTCTTTGTCATTCTCTAAATATTTACGGAACCCTTAATAATCTCTTCTATTACTCTTGGTAACATGATCA
The DNA here is from genome assembly GCA_004026965.1 of Petromus typicus. Lineage (NCBI taxonomy): Eukaryota > Metazoa > Chordata > Mammalia > Rodentia > Petromuridae > Petromus > Petromus typicus. The sequence goes on from PVIR01013663.1 coordinate 39,528, forward strand.
TTTATCTCAGAAAATGTGTTCTTTGAATCATCTGAGGATCATGATAAAAATTCCCTAAATCCCTTTTTAATTAAGGGAGACTCAGAAATTCGCTGCACCCCGTGCTAAAGCACACTCCCTTCTCAGCCCTCGCTGCCGCCCCCAAACCCAGAAGAATGCGGAGACAGCCCATTTGGATTTATCTGGGTCAGGCCTAGAAGACTCCTTGTGGGAAACGCCAATTTCCTGTCTTAGCAAAGACCCAATGATCACAAGTTTCTCTGAGTTTGTAGAAAACATTTCTGAGACAGCAGCCAGGATTGAGAGGTCACAAAGCCAGCTGGACAATCACTTTTAGGAAAAATAACAGAATCTTAAGTTAGGAAATGAGACCGTCTTCGGCTCTGTGCTGGGGCAGTTTCCCGTTGTCTATGGGGCTACCGAATAGAGAATGCTTTTCCCACGGAGTTGTCCCAGGGTAGATTAGCAAATTAGATTCTTTGGGGTCTTTGAGGGAGGGAGCCTCATTCAAGGGCTCTGTCCTCCTTGATTAAGCTCTGAACTAATTGACAAGATAAAAAGAATCAGTAGGCTTTATCTGGTAACAGCTAGGCTGATGGACTTTGCCTTGTGTAATAGTCAATTTAGAGTGCTTCCTCCTGCCTCCCTACCCCCATCCTAGAACAACAGCTCTGAGGGAACAGAAGGCTCACACGCCGCCTCCAGGCTAGGTGAATGGGAAAGAGACCAAACCCACATGTTCAGGACCTTTTAGTACCTTTACTCCACCACGTAAAAAATTTTTTGTGTGTTTGTGTGTGTGTGCGTGCGTGCGTGTGCATGTGTGTATGCATATGTTACCCAAGTTGCTCAAACCCATTCACCTTTGTGGTAGAGAGAAAAGATGATTTTAGGGAAATTTTCCCCTAGTGGAAAGCATTACAATTGGGACAGCCATTTTCTTGCAACATTAGTGAACATACTCTGAGATATACTTCATAATTATCAATATTTGTTTTTTTAAATTTTATTTTTGAAACAGTGTCTTGTTATATATTCTCGGGCTGGCCTTGAACTCACAAGAATCCTCCTGCCTCAGTTTCCCTAATGCTGGGATTATAGACATGTACTACCATGCCTAGCCATATTCTTCATTCCTGATTATTAGAAATAATAGAGTTGGAATATAATAATAGCTGGGCAGGGGCAGCAAGCTGTGCATCTTAGTAAGATCATGAGGATACTCTATTGGTTGGCCAAACCAGGATACTTAGTGCATTAGGTATATGAAATAAAATTTTGATTTGTGATATTTTAAACTTACAGTAGGTTTGATAAGGATATAAGCTTATTGCAAGGTAAGGAATATGTGTGTGTATGGTTGAGTCAATCCGAGTAATGAAAGTAGACTTCTTTTAGGATAAAAATCCACTGAACTTCCATATTGTGTTTTTTCCTGAGGCACTGGATCTAGTCCAGTGTTTGTATATATGACCATTAAAATCTATTACTAGCCTAAATTTATACACTTATGTTATCTTTTAATTTTTTCCACTTTGACCATTCCTTAGACATTCCATGTCCATTTATGCCTCTGTACTGTGGTCTAATCTGTTTAGAATACCTCTCTCACTCCTGACCTTCTGTCCTTACCTAGAAAAGTCCTATTTATCCTTCAGGACTTGATCTATATTTTATATTTTTGCCTTCTTGATAATGTAAGTCAGAATTAAATCACCCCTATTCCTCATAATTCTGTGTTAAAATACATGTCTCTTATATTGCTTGTGTTATATTTTAATTCTTTATGCCCTCATCATGACAAATTCAGGGGCTGTGTATGTCTGATACTTTTTTCCTTATAAAATAATTTTATTTAGCTTAGGTTTTATGTTCAACTCTTCATGTTAAGATTGACATGTGAAATGTACTCTACTGGAAGTCGGAGAACTAATTCTTTCTTAGCCTTTCATCTTATGATCTTTGGGTTATAAATCCTCAATTTCCTTATCTCTCATAAGGAGATTGCACTAAACTGGTGTTTTACAAAAGCAGAATCATAAAAGAGAACTTTATTTCTCTCAAATTCTGAGACAAGTGGTCTGAGTCTTAAACTGTCACTATAAAGTCACCAGTGACCCACATTCATTGAATTTTTTTATCTTTATTGGTACATTAAATATACACATCATGATTGCACTCCATAATGGGGATTTGTACCAGTATAAGACACAACTTAATTCTCATTTTTTCCCATAGCCCCACCCACCCTACCACCCCCCCATATATATAAAATTTGTTTCCTTACTTTTTTGTTACAATCTCAACATTGTCCCCTTTCACCTTATTTT
>PVIR01013664.1:0-41850 GCA_004026965.1 Petromus typicus
AAAAAAAAAAAAAAAGAGCATTTCTCAAAGGCTAGTGAAACATTCATTCATATACGTACAGCCAGAGATTTTGTGGGTCTTTAAATGTTAAGGCACCACTAGGCCTGTGTTAGGCAGAATGAAACCAACCAGCTATGCTTTGCATTTCTTGCTGACTGCCGAAGTGTTTAATTAAAAGCTAGAAAAACCTGAGGAGATGCAGAGAAGCCAACTCTGAAGTAAGCTTTTCCTTGCTCATTTGCCCTTTATTCCTGTGCTGGGGATTAGACACAGGTTTGCGTTCACTGTTGGACCCAAGAGTAGGCACCCCCCACAAACGGACAAAAAACAAAATAGAAATCTGTTAAGTAGCTCAGAAAACACATACCTCTGTCCATTTTGGAAGTTCACTGGTGGCTGATTTCCTTACTAGCCAATTGTGACAGTCTTTTCTAGTCCTCATGCAACACTGTCAGTGAACTTTTATAAAGTGAAATTTTATTTTCAAGTTGCATTCAGTTCTCAACCTGGACACTTGGAGAAACTCTTTGTCCAAAATCTTTATGAAACTGAGCATATCTCTCAAAACTAAAGTCCACAGGATGAGGATAAAGTTCAGTGGAAGTGTGTGTTATTCCTGTCCTTTGAACATTTTAGGAAAAGTATCTTTCCATGTAAGCTCATGTGCAGGATAATTACAGCTATCGGTAATCAACCTGGTTTTGTCCGCTCACCTACTGTCTCAATGCAATTAGCCTGTTTCTCCGTCTATTATTATTATTATTATTATTTTTTTTTTTTGAGACAGGGTCTCGCTTTTGTGGTTCAGGCTGGCCCTGAGCTCAGCCTCAAACTCACATCACAATCCTCCTGCCTCTGCCTCCCGAGTGCTGGGATTACAGGTGTGAGCCACCACGCCCGGCACTGTGGCATGTGGTACTGGTTGCTGCTGGGTGTGGGTCTCCACACCCAGTATTGTTATGTGGTTACCGGGGAATGGAACCCGGGCCCTTGCGCTTGCAAGACAGGTGCCAGAACCACTGAGCTAACTCCCCAGCCCTCTCCGTCTATTATTTATCTTGGTTGTTCTCCACATATCAGTACAAATGCCAGAGATCCATGGATCCTCCTAAAGACTTATATTTTGGTGGCAATGGCAAACCCCAACAGTAATTAAAGAGGAAGACCTTTCTCATGTTTTTACATATGACATAAGAAAAAGTTGTTCATCTTGTGTCACTAGGGTGAGCAGAACTGAAAGCATCCAAGAGACAAGCCTGAAATCCAGAGGCACTGTGAGAACTTGAGGCTGCTAAGCACCCAACTGAGGGACCCAAGGGAAGAACAGGCAACAGATGATCATCCAAGGTGCTAGAAGGATCACTCACAAGCAGCACCATGCATTAAAAGCTTCATTACTGGCTCTGGGGCCACTGGGAGGAAGAGGGACCAACAGAAGGAAGTCAGGGCATTAGGGGTATCAGGACTCTGGTCTCTTCCTAGCTCTCTTTTTTTGTTTCTGGCCACCATGAGATGAACAGCCATCCCTCCCCTGCCATCTCCTTTCCACCATATGTTGTGCTACCACAGGCATAAAACAACAGGGCCAAGCATCCACTGACTGAAACTGTGGGCCAAAGTAAACCCTCTCTCTTTATCTTGGGTATTTGTCAAAGCAATGGAAAGTTGACTAACCCATAGGGATTGTAAGACTGGGGACAGACCCAAGTAAAAAGCTCAGTTCTGGGAAATTACTGAAATGGAATGTCATCATTTCCAAATCTCTAGATGTATTGCTATGTGTCTCATTTTTTCATATCTCAAAGGAGAGAGGGGAAGGAAAACACTATTAATTGGCAGCTAGAGGAAAAAGTGGCAAGAAAGCTAGTGTTGAGAGAGTTTTAAAAATTGTTTTACTAAAATGCAATTATCACTCTCCCTTAGGAACTAAAAGGAATCAAATAAATCCCACTAAATATTTATCAGTAAATTATAGGAACCTGATTCAGATGTATCAAATGCTGAATATAGGGACTGTTGATGTTTTCTGTGATGCTGAAATTTATTTATTTATTTCTCTATTTTTTCAGTGTTAAGGATCAAACTCAGGCCCTAATGCATCCTAGACACATGCTTACCACTGAGCTGAGCCTCAGCCCTGTGACTCTGAGCTTCTATGATCTGGTGGCATAAGTCTTAGGGGATCAAGCTCTACTGATCAGCAAAGAATGGAATTCAGTGGTGAAGTGGAAGTGTTGTATGGTGTGTAACCAATACCAACTTTACCAGTGATGAGAAACAAATATTCTTTTTTTTTTTACGAAATGGTTATTTACTTTTTTTTAAAATTATCTTTATTGGTACATTAAATATACACATCATGATTGCACTCCATAATGGGGATTTGTACCAGTATAAGACACAACTTAATTCTCATTTTTTCCCATAGCCCCACCCACCCTACCACCCCCCCATATATATAAAATTTGTTTCCTTACTTTTTTGTTACAATCTCAACATTCTTAAAAGATGAATGAGAAACGTAAGTTATTCCAGATGGAAAAAGAAAAGACAAAATAATGTTCCAATATGACTTTGGTAAATGAGGGGAATAGTTTACAGTTAGTAGAATTTAAAAATATTACATCCTTTAAATAGTAAGACACTTGAAGATCACACACTCTGGCAATGTTATGGCTCATGTCTAGATGTCCCTCCAAGGCCTAATGCAGTTATAAGTGAGGCTTTCAAAGGTGGATGGACCTTGGGTCAAGGATGTGACGCTGGGATTGGTTCACTGAGGGATGTTAGGTTAAGAGTGTGTTACCCCTTCACCAAGAGGAGGTAGCCCGGATAAAATAGGAGACAGAAAGAGGGCTGTTGGTGTCCATCACTTGCCACTTGTTGCTCACTTGCTTGCTGTCATCTGCCTACCATGGACTGTTTCTCCTTCGTGATGTCCCTCTGCTATGCTACTGTGCTTGGAATTAGCCAGAGATGCACCGAAAACTCTATAAACTGTGAGCTATAATAACTCTTTCCTCCTTTAACTCTAGGTCTTGGGTATTTTGACTCAGCAAGGAGAAAAATAACTAAAACAAACAGTAATTGATGTAAGACTGCTGTCTGCAGGGTTCTGGAGACTCTGTCTTGGGGTTAGGAAAATACAGATAAATAAGATAAGGAAATAAGGCTCCATCTCCCAAGATGAGCCACACTCTGTACTCTGCAACACAGTGTTATTTATAGAGCTGTATAACAGTGCTCAATATGATGGGCATTGGTTACCGAGGACCTACTTTATCATTCATGAAGATATGATTCCCTTTCACCATATTTCAGGAGAATGAAGAATAAGTTCACTGACATACAATTAGAACACAAGGTGACCGTGTGGAGTGTAGAGCTGTGGGCTGGAATGGGGTGAGGGAAGGGAATGTGGTGAGCAAGAGAGGCCTTCAGATGGAAAGGTAGGCAGAGACAGGCATCCTGAGCTGTGAGACTAGCTGGGCACAGCAGCGCAAGTCTTAGTGATCCAAACAACTTGGAGCATCAGATAAAGCCACATCGTGGTGTGGGGCTGCTGAAGCCTAACTCATGAGAGACAAAGGGTGGGGGATCAGGTAGAAGAAGCAGTGGGGAGGCCTCTTTGGACTTGTTAAGGAAGGGAGATTCTGCCCTGCAGATAACAGGTCATGAGTCAGAGGAGGAAAAGTCAGCTTGCTTCACAAAGAATGATAAACTAGAGACATTTATAGCTAAATGAATGAATGCACATTGAGGCCATACTCTTATGTGAAATAAATAAGACACGTGCAAATGCCCAATTATTTCTCTGAGTGAGAAACTGAAAATGTAAGTGAGGACTGATACATATAATAGATAATGCAAAAAAGAAAAAAAAGTGCAAAGGGAAAGAGGTAGTGAGGGGACAGGAGAAAAGAAAGAAATATGAGAAAAGAAGGGAAGATGGAAACAAAGTCTGTAAATAGGGAGGCCTGGAGGGGTGGAAGGGGAGGCAGGGGAATGAGGAAAAAATAAGCATCATGTACAGGTACAAAATCCCAATGACGAATATCATCATAACGTATACTTAAAATGTACCAATAAACTTAAAATTTGGGATTATTAAATCTAAAGGGAAATCTGACTCTTTCACTCATATTTGCAAATCTTTTTTACTCATATTTGTCTGTATTTCCCTAATCTTCATTGAAGATTGTAGTCACATCTTCTTCATTTTTCCCAAAGGAAATCTCTCTAGTAGATGCATACATAATATAGGTCAGGTAGGTGAATAATTTCTGAGTTAATAAGCATTACAAAAGACTGTTAAATTACAAATGCAAATTTATGATACCATAAAGGTTGCATTTCAAGTCAGCTGTGGGGAGTGGAAAACTGTAATGAGTAGTGCTGGGACAAAAGAAAATTGCATGGAAAATGATTAATGTTTTCTTTACTGAACATAATGGTATAAATTCTAAACCAATTAAACATTCTGGGGTAAATGTATTTACTATAAAGTAGAAGAAAAATATGAATCCCTTTATATTCTAAGAGAAGTAAATTTTCTACTTCTCAAAATCCAGAAAGAATAAGAAAATGATAGATTAATTACATAAAATACTTAATATTAAACAACTATTTTGGAGAAAGGTATAATAAGTAAAGTAAAAGACAAATGATGAACTGGGGGAATTTTTTCTACCTGTATCAAAAATGATGAAATAATAAATTAGGAAATGGAAATACACTCACTGTGTGGCAAAACAGGGTGAAGAAAGCAGTTCACACACCAAAAAATGTAATTTCTTACCTGGAGCTATGGCATGTATCTAGATGTCCCCCAAAGCTTAGTGTGGTCACAGTGGGGATTTGGGAGGTGGCTGGATCTAGAGTGTGTGATGCTGGGATCAAAGATGTGTTGCTGGACTGAGTCACAGTGGGATGTTAAGATAAAGGTGTCTCACCCTGAGTGTGAGTGCAACTGTTCTAACGCTAGCTAGCTTGGGAAGGACCTAAGCAACAGAAAGAGAGGACTGCTACTGTTGCTTGCTGCTATCAATTCACTTGCTGCTTTACTGTCTTTGGCCTACCATGAACACTTTCTCCTCTGTGAAGCCCCTTTTGCCACATGATCCCACCTTGGAGCCAGCTGTCTATGGACTGAAGCACGTACAAACTGTGAGCCACAATAAACTCTTCTTCCCTTAACTTTGGGTGTCAGGTATTTTATCTCAGCAATGGTAAAAAGTAATTAAGGAAATTATACAAAAGAACTTAGGTTTTGCTCAGACTAAGAGAAATTCAAATTTGAAATACTCTAAAGTAGAGTTATTTCATCTATGAAGTTAATATTAAAAATGAAAAGACACTATCACTGGTGGAAGAAGTAAAATTTCGACAGGTGTCTTAAGATGATTCAGATTTGTCATACGACACCGGATATGTAAATATGGCCCTTTCTGATGAAGACTAAAGGAAGACTAGGACCCCCTTAATACTGAGTCTATGCTCAGTAGTTCACAAAGTGCAAGAATTAAAAAATCCAGCTAATAATACTAATTTAAAATTTGGAAAGCTAAATATTATTACCCTATAGGAAATATTTACCCACTTTCTACTAAAATGAGCAACTTCTTAGCCAAGTACTGTGGTAGAATATAACTGGAATCCCAGCAGTAAAGGAGGCTGAAGTAGAAAGACCACAAGTTCCGGTCCTGCCTGAGTAACTGAGCAAGATCCTATTTCAAAATACAAAGTAAAAATAGGTGGTGATGGTGCTCAGGGGCAGAGTACCCTTCAATTTGATTACTTGTAAAGGGAGAGAAAAATCTCAAAAAAAATCAAAACTTCTACTTCACAACATGTAATATACCAATAAAGATTTCAATAAAGGAAAAAAAATCAAAACTTCTTAGCTTCTGGGTCATTGGTTACAAATTGCTATTTCACTTGCATTAACAGCTTATGCTATTACATCCCAAAATCCAGTACAGAAGTGATTCTTGAGCTAGAGAAATTTTCATATGTATTTCCAGAAGGTAACTTATACCTTTAATAATCTGAAACAGGTCAAAATGTATCCTTCTTTTCATTCCAGTTAGACTCTTAAATGGCTTCCTAACAAGCTACAGCTCTGAGAGTCCTGAGAACAAATACTTCAGCTAAATCAAACATATCACTTTCCAAAACAAAACAGAGAATAAAAACTTTGTTTCACTGGATGAAAACAAGATTCACCATTTGTGAATAAGGCCCTGACTCAACAGATTGCCCTGACCGTCTCTTGGCTAACAGTTTGCTCTCCAGGCCCAAACATCAGCGTCATAATCCAAGCCGCGTTGACAGTCACAGACACTTCTGCAGTCAGGTGATTGTCACTTACTGGAGGTTCCTGTTCTAAGTAGACACTAGACACACAGGAGTGAGTTCAACAGACAAAAATGCCTGTCCCCTTCTCATGGGAGGTGACAAAGGTAGTTTGAAAGCACCAATGCAATTCACCCTATTTCAGATGGTTATAAGTGTAACCCCAGAGAAAGAGAGAGAGAGAGAGGCAAAAAAAAAAAGGTGCACCAGGGTATAAAGGGTCACATCCTACAGGGCTCTGCACAGTGCAAAGACTTCAGTTTGACTGAATGAAACAGGAACCTGATCTCTGAGAGACAGAGTCAGGCAAGTAAGTGACTGAGGTAACAGTGCCACTACTCAGAAGGACACTTAGGCTGTGGTGCTGAGCATGGTCTGGAAGCTGAGGGCAGAAACAGGCAGTATTTGCCACCCTTAAGGGAAGTATCAGAATAGGGGCTTGTAGCATTAGAAAAAAGGCAGGAAAAAAAAAAAGAAAAAAAATAAAACACACACACACAAAAACAGGCCAGACCATAAACACACTTTAAAAGCAGGCCCCAACAGTATTTTATAGACTTCTATCTGTCACCTGAGAGAAAAGGACAAAAGCCAAGCTAAACTCTGAAGTTTTTAACCCACGAAACAGGGAAGACAGACTCCCCACTGATCAGATAAGAAGCAATGGTGGGAGAGCCCAGTTTAGGGGAGACCATCAGGAGCTGGGGTCTGAGGGCCCCACTGCACAGACAAATCCAGCGTCCTCCGGGAGATGGGAGCTGAGGATGAGCCTGGATTTTAAGGCTGAGGTCCAGACCAAGGCAGGAATGTCAGAGCTGTCAGAGGTTACAGAGTTTAATGAGAGAGGCTTCCCTCAAAGGCAGTGTCCTGGGCACGTCAATAGTCCTCAGAGAGAAGACATGAGAGCAACAAAGCGCTGGAGAGGCAGGAGAGTGAGGGGTGTCAGCAATCAGCAAGGGAGGTGCTTCAGGGACAAAGAGTTGAGCCACCGGACGTGAGATTCAAACGGGGCCAGCACAGTAGGTGACATGGCAACCGAGCCCGGTGCGGCCTGTGCTGTGCTCAGTCTTTTCATGGTTTCTCCTGCAAGTGAACGCGACGCTCCTTCCGCCTCAACGTGTCACTGGACCCCGCGGTCGGCCCACCCCGTTACCCCTCTGTTACATTGGAAACACGGTCACATGCTCTTCACACGGACAGCGTAAAGAGGCAATGCCAGCGCCAAATAGTACTGGGAATAATGACCTCGGAATAGAAGAGGGAGCTTGGAACTCAGAGCTTGTTCCTCCAACGGAGTGAGACTTCACCCAGAGACGCGGATCACAGACAAAGCTCAAGCCAGCTCTCACATCACCTGCTGGCTCCTGCTAAGGCGGGGCAAGAAGAGGGCGGAAGGGAACGAGAGGGCAGTCGGACCCTCACGCCTGGCTGGGCTGGGCTCATGCCCCAAGTGGAGACGGCAGGGGAGGAGAATCCGCCTCATCCGTAGGGCGCATCTCATAATGTGAGAGGCAGAGGATTTATTTCCCTAGTGACCAGAGACCGGTCACCTGGCTTGAGGTCTGAGGCTGTCCCAGGCCGGAGCCATTACACGGTGCAAGGACGGATTCCGAATCTTATTATCGGCAACCGGAAACACGGGGCTCGGGTCGCCCGAGTACAAAGCGGTGTATTGGCCCTTGCAACAGAGTGAAAAACTAACCGCGCTCCTGCATTTCAGGCGCAGCTCCTGTGCCCCACCTCATTCTACCGACTTGGGGTCTAATTATGTCAACCAGCTTGCAATCCAAGACTTGCGGGTTTCAACTACTTGACAGGGTGCTTTGATGATACAAGAAACTTTTAAATGTCCATTAAGTGTCCTGGGGTTAAGGCACCTCCGACCAACGGATAAGACCATCATGGACTCCTACAAAACTCTTGACTCGCTCCTCGCACAGAGGATCTGCCAGCCTTTGTTGTGCAGTTTTCTGAGCGTTCACAAGGCACCGTTCCAAGCGGTTCACGTGCATAATCCCGTTAATGCCCACAAAGCTTCTGTGAGGCAGACACATCATATGCATGAGAAACTGAGATCTGAAAAGATTAAGTCTTTGTGCAAGTTCTCACCCTTACTGAGCCCCAGAAACAAGCCGAGAACCCGACACTCGCTTCCGGAGTCCTCACTGTCACTTTGCCCACAGGGAAGTTTCTTGTGATGAAAATTGGACTCCGTTCTGACAGCCCCAAACTCTGCAATCAGATTACACAGCAAATGTGATGTGAAATTTTATTCCTGTTATTTTCTATTGATGTGAAAAGTATATTTATGCATACATATTTTAATAATAAATACCCCAGTTCCTTCTTTATCCATGCCTGATAACAACTGGATGGAAGCTTTATTGACTTTTAGGATAAATTCATTTCAGCACTGGAAGAATAGTAAGAACTGATGAGTGATATATATGTATATGTTCTAATTGCTAAGATTTTCCCAGCTTCCTCTTGTGCATTTCTGGGTTCAGGAATCACCCCCACCTCATCTCATACTGATATCTGCCCGTCAGAGTGCCCAACTTTGCTACTGAAATGAATGCAATGTTACGTATGTGGGCAGCTTGGGCAGGGTTTGTTGGGAAGCATTCCAGTATTTCTATCTTTAAAAAGAATGCCTGTCCACTTTGCATCCTATATCATTCAGTTATTTTTAGTATCAAAAAGGATGTTTTATTACTGAATTCTCAGCTGTATGAGAATAAAAATGCTTTTTATTTATGAGTGTATCATCTTGCCAAGGCATTTCCTAAAGAAATGATTGAATGCATAAACAGTTGATGCTCCAGGCTGTAGGCTGATGTGGGTCTGTTGCAAACCTCTTCTTTTTCTGGTTCCGAGGATCCAAGAACAACTCCTGTCTGGCCACAGCCCTCTCTGTGGGGTGTGGCGCCCTGGTGAGGTTCCTCATTGGAACTGACAGGGAAGTTGAGTGGTCGGAACAGCCAAGGAGTCCCGGCCCCTGTGGAAACAGAGACTTCCTGGCAGTGCTCTGCAGGAGGGTTCTACAGATCAAGTCCTACTGGGACCGATTTCATGGTAAGTGCCAGTTCCCGCAAAGGTCATATGTATGCAACCTTGTCACTGTTGATTTTGTTTCTGGCAAATTTAAATATATTTTGAATGTACTAAAGGAGCTCAGCTTTAAAGGTACCCAGAGAAATCTGATGAAATGGGGAATCTTTGCAAGATGCAAATATTTTCTTGCACAGCATGTGTTTTGCACCATGTCTGGGGATGTCTTATTTGCCTACAGCAGAGCCATCTTGTCTGTGCGAGCGCAGGCCATCTTGTCTGTGCGAGTGCAGTACAGCCCCACGAGAAGGAAGGCAGCAACGGGACAGATTTGGGAAAGTCATGGTCCAGTTCTCAGATGTGTTCTAATGTAGGCTGGTTCTAGAAGGCCCTCGTTTTTTTGGTCTGCTTCCTAAGAATTTTTATGAGCCAGTCTGTTCCTTTCTGCTGAAGGCATTTAATTTTCATGCAAGGCACTAGTCTTGGCCCAGATAAATGGAAAGCACTAACTATATATGTACTGTTCCCGACATATTTACCACGGGAGCGAGGGCAGGAGGGGAAAAGCATGCACAGAGAGAGAACATCTGCTACTAAGCCAACTGCCAAACTCATGGTGAGAGGCGATAGGCTAGTGTTTCACATTTTTGAGGAAGTGGCTGCCCATGTGATTCTGTCTTTCTGGTTCACCTTCCTGGGAAGGCTCACTATGTTGTCCAAGATAGCACATTGAAAAATATATTTTGATTAAAAAGTGAATAAGACAAGCAAACTATTAGGAGGTACATTTACCAGTAATGGCAGGATTTTCAAAGTATATTTCAAATACTTATAATTTGTATATCATTTTACTAGTCTCTGAATTGCAACTAGAATACTTAACTAGGTAATAATGCATTTATCTAAGAAAAAATGGAATTGAATTTTCCTCCAAATTGCTTCACGATCTTGGAAGTGAGTTTGCATGACAGACAGGACCGAGGACACACCTTTGAAGCAAAATATTTGCCCAGAGAAAGTCGAAGCATAAGTATAACCCACGTCTCAGTCTTCCTGTACTGAGTACTACAGGGAAAAAGAAGGAAAAGGTGATGTTCCTTCCCAAAATGAGTCGACAAACTAGGCAGGCAGCCCAAACAGAAGTTAAAAGTAGTAGCCAAGAGTATCTGTGGAAGGTTAAAATTTGGAAAATCACCAATCAAAAGTAAGGAAGTAAAATAAAAGAGAGAGCTGTGTATGGCATACGATACATGTCTCAGAAAAATAAAAGCTAAAGAAGGCAGAAGAAATTCTCATGAAACTCTGAAAGGTGAGCCAGGGTGTATAGACAGAAGTGGTGCCTGGTGGGAGAGCAGGAAGCCTCATTTCCCAGAGAACAGGGCCTCTGAGTCATTAGACATGCTCTACAGTATTTTTCTAATAGACACCTTTTTCAGCCTCCTTGGTTCTCAGTTTCCTCATTTCTAAGGCGGAAATGCCAGAAGTGGGTATCAGAAGCACATGCGTCTGAATGTCCCCACAGAAAGCCTCCTCTTCCACCTCAACATTCCCACCACTTCTTGGGAAGCCAGGCTTCTTGAGAAGGGCACAGACCTGGCACAGTCTGACCCAGCATAGGACAGCAGCTCAATGACTGTGGGTGAAACGGGGCTGGGAAAAACTGCCCCATCACCCAAGCGAAATGAGTTCTCTTCACACTTGTATAATCACTTGTCTGCAAAGTGGCCTCTATAGGTACAGTTTGTATATTCCTTCTTTGAGTAGAATTAATGCCAACAAACTTCTTACGATGTTGCTGCCTCGGCATAAGGTAGCACTCTGCCCATGCTCTGCCTTCTTACTGGGCCTGAACGTGAAGTCAGGGGTGTGGTTCCCTTTCCGACAGCTGCTTCCCATCAGCTCCTTCCTATTTTCCGTTCATTTTATAATCGCTCTCAGTAAGACTTCTGCCCTCCCCTGTTCTACTGATAACAATACTGGGTCTCCTCTAAATGCTAAATCTAGTGGTCCTGATCAGCCATCTGAGGTCTGTACAACAAGGTTCTATTTGCACACTTTTTCTGGATGAACTCATTGATCTCAGGATTTCAAAAATCTGACTGATAATCAGGTGATCCAAGCCCTCATCTCTCCTGAATCACATTTGTAATTTCCAAATGTTTCCAGAACATTCCCCCAGCCACTTCAGATTTCACAGGTATAAAACTGAGTTTATTCCACTTTCTTCAGTTTCCAAATTTATTCCAAATCTGCTCCCTCAAGTAAAACAATACCTCACAATGCTTCACTTTTCTCTCTGGCACTTAAATCTATACAGATGTCAAGTCCTGTGCTTTTTGACCTGATAAATTCCTCTCACACTGGGTTCGCTCTCTCAGACCCATAGCATTGCCTTGGTTTACAGCCCATCATTGTTAGCTTCTTTCCAAAACTTGTATAATAAGTTCCTTGCTTTGGGATATTTGTACAGAAGCTCACAAACATCTCTTTTTTCTTTTGATCTGTCTTATTTTAGAGGTAAAAAATCCTAAAACACTCACCTAAAATATTAAAAGCAGTGAGCATTTTAAGTATGTGTGGCATATCCTTTCCATTTAACACTCAGGAAATAGAACAAACCTAATAACAATAAAAGGTACTTGTGCACAGCTATCATAAATCTGTTTTTAGATTGCTGGGGTTGAGACTAATCAGGAGTCAAAATATGTCCTTCTGGGAATAAAGAGAGGCTGTGCTTTTGGCCTTTCCAATTGGCAGGTGATGTGGCCCATGGCCGACTTCAGCAGAAGTGACAGGCACTGCAGCCCTGGGCCTCACCAATTCCTTCTACCAATTTCCACACTTTGTCTTAAGGATCATCAGTATCTTGCAAGGCACATGCTGAAAGGGACAGAACAAACGATGAGGGACTGCTCACAGCAAAGACAACCGCCTCTGGTCAACACACTCTGAACTTTAGTGGGGCAAAAATCCCTCTGCTGTACAACTCCTCAGTATTTGAAGGGTACTGTTTCCTCATTTGGAGGAACAGTAATGTACTGGAACCACTAACCACTCCTGGAACCACTGGAACCACTGGAACCACTCCTGTTCATGCACGATCCTGAACTACATCTGTGAACTGTCCAGTGCATGAAGCCATTCACTGAGGGGAGGCATCGCTGTGTGTTTTATGTATCATCCCAACTATTACGTGTCCTATCTATTAACACCACAGAGATCTTGTCATGGTTCATTCTGCAGTGACTCAGTAGCTACTTTCCTAACTTGCTAACTATAGGAACAGTGGAAAGAACAAGGGTGGCAGATGGTGGCAAGCAAAGCTTTGTAGTTCATCTTAGCACTTTTGAACCAGCAAGTCTTTAACTCTTGGAGATTTTACAAGGTGGAAACTTTATCAACCCATATGGGAAGCAAATTGCTCTTCTTTTCGATGCATTTATTCGTAGGCCAGTCTGAACACTCCTCGGAGCAGATTATTAGTTGACAAATTGTCTCATCTTGTCTACTGGAACCAATAGATAGCAGAGAGACTTTGATAAATGACTTTAATGGCTTGTGTACACCAGAGAGAGATGTGAGCTTCAATCTATCCACTCATTCTATAGAGCCAAAAATTAACAGACTTTCTTCAGTTTCTCTAGTCCAATTGGCAAAATTAGCTGTCAACATGGGAAGATTGAGGAGTGGAAAAATTGTCATCAGACTTAGAGAGAACTAGATCCCATATGAGATTCTTTAGATCTAAAATGGTAGAAGCTTCATCCTAGAAAATTTTCAGAAACTTCTGAATACTCTTCTGTCTAGCTATTTTTTTCTATCAGCTTTTTGTCTCCTATCCAAGAACAAACCAGGCCCAGCCCTGCTTAGCTTTTGAGATCAGACGAGAAGGGGCGCATTCAGGGTGGTGTAGACCCTGTGAGCTGATGGTCTCCATTTTCAGCAGACACACTCAGTTCTAACAGACTGTTGAGAAGAGCCGGGTGCCACCAAAACCTCCTCCAAGAAACAACTATTTTAGACTTTTTGATACAGTAGGCATTTGAAATAAATGAAAATGCACATTACTGAAATCTGGTGGGTGATAGAAACGAAAGCCAAAATCACTTCCTATTTTGCCTTCAACTGCGTTGGCTTATAAACCAATTGAAGAGTCTTGCAGTTTTGTTCTATATGAGGAAATATTTATTCTCTGGCTAGAAAAATAGCTCAGCTACTCTTCCAATATTTATTGTAAAATAAAAATTAACTTACTCAGTACAGAGTTACCAGGGAAGAGTAATTGGGAAAAAGTGGTGGATGCTTCAGCTCCAATATAGAAATTCCTTAAACTAGTTAACCACCCAAGTCTCTAATCTCTACAAAGGGCCAGCTTATCTTTAAAATCCAACAGCATAATCCATGGACCCAATTAGTTCAGCTCTCAGCTGCAGTTTACTTATTCATTTAATGTCATATTTAACCTAAGCAGCTGTTTCCAGAATCCAATCCAAAGCTGCCTCTCCTGGATTTTCCCTGGGCATTATATCACATACTATGATGCTGTACTGGGGGAAAAAAAGCCCTTGTAGGACAAATTTTTTATTGTACTAATTTTACGGTTAGAAATAGCAGTGGTTGGCAAAGAAGTCATGACAATGGTGTTTATCAGCTCTCCTTTGCCATGACTATTATCTGAGAAAGTCAGAGATAAGGAAGGTTTATTTCAGCTCAGTTGTGGCTCATGGTTGCTGGGCCCTAGTGCTCTGTGCATGTGGGAGGATGGCACATCTCGGCAGGAGCACACTATGCCACTTCATGGTGGCAGGAACTAGACAAAAGAAGGGAAAGGAGATAGCGTCCCACTTTCCCCTCCTGAGCATGGGGCCCCGTGCCTTTAGAGGACAGTCAAGAGCCAGTGGTCACAATGAATACTGGTCAAAAGGATGCAGAAACGTGACAACACTGTCCATTTTGCAGGCTCACTGGTGCTGTTCCCCAGGGATGGGGACACAGGCAGAGCTTCTCAGTTCTGTCTCAGGCACAGGCAGCCACCCTCTCTAAGATGGGTGTGATCCTGGATGACATCTGAAGTCCCTTCAAGCCTCTTGCTGCCATGGTTCTGTGAACAGCAGGCTGTAGTTCAGAGGTGAACAGCTATGAGAAAGTCACTCGATGAGAATCAGATGCCACAGAGAATCTGAGAAGGCAAAGGAAAACTTGACCTTGAAAATAACTCTCCAAGCCAAATGGAATTTCCTTGGATGTGGATGCAACTTCGAAATCTGTCAAAACCAGTTAAACTTCAGCTTGGCAATAGACTTCTGCATTTACCACAGAAGCAAGAAGAAAAGCTTTCCAGGGGTAATTTAACTTGCAGAAAGCAAATCAGCAGGGGCTGTGAGCGACAGGATATTCCTCATGCATTTATCACGTGGCTCCCAGCATCAGCAACAGCCTAGAAAACTGGGTGGAATGTGTTAACCAGTTTTCTGATCATCATTTTTACTTCTTATCCTGCTTTCATTCACAGATCTTCTTCTTTTCCTGTAATCAAGACTAAAAACCACTTTCATATGTTTAAATCACCAGAAACAGCTGACTATAAAGTAAAAGAAGAAACATGAACTCATAGATTAAAAAGTTCTTGGCCCCATCCTTCCTCCAAATAACGGATGCAATAATCTAGGAAGTAAAAATATTTATACTGCAGATGCAATTTTCTTCCTATAGCAAATTCAAAATTCATTTTGTAAATTATTGTTTTGTATTAGTACATATTGGCAGGACATGATGATTCAGTTCCTAGCGAGAGCTGGTACATGAACAGGACACATCTTAATTTCTTTTCAGCCTCATCACTTCCTCCCTCCATTTCTTGACCTCCTTTCCTTTTGTAACAGATCCCTCCCCCAAGTTCAGTGAAAGTCGTTGTTCTACTCAGCTCCTCACACCCACTACTACTTTTGTTTTTGGTTGCTCTCAACATACTAATACACAAAGTTACTCTTCTCTGACTCTGGACTTGGCTAGGGAAAGCGCTACCTGTGCCCAAGGAGCCTGACTAGCCTGTATGTTGTGCCCTTTATGCCACTTTAGAATTCATTAGGTCTCTCAGGGAGCAGAAATCCAGCAAGAGCACTGGAAGCTCATGCAGTTCCCAGTCTCCTGCAGACATTAGGCCCACCACAGAACATCCTCAGTATCTTAGGGTGCTTGGTCTACTGTGACAAAATGCCAAATTTGGACAGCTGAAACAGCAGAAACTGCTTCCTCACAATTCATCACAAGTCCAAGATCAAGTCCCAGCCAGTTCAGTTTCTAGAGAGAGCCCTCTTCCTGGCTTGCAAAAAACCTCCTTCTCCATGTGTCTTCACATGGTCTCTCTTCCTCTACCCCATGACATCATCCAGACATAATTATTCCTCCGAAGCCGTCTCCAAATATCATACTGCGTTCTTACCCCAGTTTCAAAACGTACATGTGGAGGGGACACCAACATTTAAGCCAATCACATATATAGAAATGACCACAATTGACCCATGCACTTGTCATATACTCCCATCTCTTTCCTATGCTTAGTGGCTGCTGGTTCTCTGTGTAGCATCTGTCCCATCCTCAAATAAGGTCTTTGCCCTGAACTATCAGCAGTGGTTCCCACATCTTTCCCCTGCTGTTCTGCCTCCTCTGCCTGAGTCCTGAGCCCTAAGTCCTGAGCCCTGAGCCCTATGTCTCAGGTGGTTTCCTAGAGCTCACGTCTAACTTTTTTGTTCCGGTTCTGAGTTTCCAACCACTGTGCTCCCATCAAACATTAGGCCTAGATGAAGTGCAAAGATGGCGGATACCCAAGCCTGGCCCACAGCACCTGTAGAGTGAGCCTTTGAAGCTGGGGCTATTTCATTTCTTGTCACTTGTTCTGCCTCAGGTGGCAGAATTGAACCTGAACCTAAAACCTCCTTCCTCCATCTTCCTTACCATCTCTCAAGTTAACTATAAGCCTATTATGCAAATCCCAAACCATTCTACATGTCTCTAATGAAATAGAAAACTGTGGTAAAATATACACGACAAACACAATGCCACTTAAACTCTTGAGTAGCTCAGTGGTATTAACTACATCTACAATGCACAATCATCACCGTGATCCAGAGCTCTGATCATCCTGCATGACTGTAACCCTGTATGTGTCCCAGGGGGTGCAGCTCTATGCTACAGTGCAGCTCAGCAGTACACCACTTGCTTATCCTACATAAAATTCTAGGTTTGGGGCCAGGGCATTAGCTCAGTGGTTCCGGCGCCTGTCTTGTAAGCGCAAGGGTCCGGGTTCGATTCCTGGTAACCACATACCATACTGGGTGTGGAGACTCACACTCAGCAGCAACCAGTACCACATACCACAGTGCCGGGCGTGGTGGCTCACGCCTGTAATCCCAGCACTCGGCAGGCAGAGGCAGGAGGATTTCTGTGATGTGAGTTTGAGGCTGAGCTCAGAGCCAGCCTGAACCACAAAGTGAGACCCTGTCTCAAAAAACCAAAAAAAAAAAAATCTAGGTTCACTCCCTAGCAGCACAATAATTAATTAAATAAAAATAAATTCAAAGATTTTTAAAAATAAAAATAATTCAGTTTCCTCTTCCCCCAAAGAAACATGATTGCCATTTAGAAGTTACTGCACAAAACCACATGGTTCAGCCCAGAGGCTTTGAGGAACACAGATGTTTAAGGGTTTATGCACATACAATCTCCTTTAAAGGGACCTTTATAATGCAAACTATGGTATGCTGATAAAGCTCAAAGAAGACATCAGAAAATGGAAATATATCCCCTATTCCTGCATAGGCAAAACCAGTACTGTCAAAATGACTGCACTATCAAAACTGACATGTCAATCCATGTCAATGAAAACTGGATCACTAAGTCACAACTGTGTAGAGGATGAAGGGAGAGGAGCTGCAAGTTACTGTGCTCAGGGGAGTCCTCTACACCTCTGCTTGTTGATGCTAAGTGTCCAAGTCTCATCTTTGAAGATAAGTCAGTGATAGTCACAGGAATCCTGCAATGCAATCTGAACCTAAACTGAAAGGATCTGATGTTGCCAGCAACATTATCCATGCCTAAAAGTGCGAAAGAATCAAAATAGTGCCATGTGTATAGTGCAATGAAACTAGAAGTCAATGGCAAAAGAATCACAAAAATAATGCAAACATAAAAAATTAAACACTAACCCTTGAATAATCAATGGATCATTAAAGAAAACAAGGAAGACTTTAGTGCCTAGAATCAAGTTGACAACGGCAGGACAACATTCCAAAAGTTATGAGATAAGGAAAGCTGTTCTTTATAACTGTGAATGCCCACATCAGAAAAAGAGTGAGCCAAAATAAACCTAACGATGAACCTCAAGGTCCGAGAAAAATAAGAAAATCTGAATCCAAAGCTAGTCCAAGGAAGGAAATCAAAATATTAGAACAGAAGTTGAAATTGAAGGGAAAAAATACAATACAACGAATCAGTGAATTGAAGATCTGGTTCTTGGAGAAAATAAAATAGACAAACCTTTACCCAATCTTACCAATAAAAGGAAGTGAAAGACCCAATTAATGCAATTAGAAAGAAAAAAGGTGAAATCCATAATGGACTCCATCAAAATCCAGAAGATTACTACTAACTGCTTTAAAAACTTGTATGCCAATAAACTGAAGAATCCAGGAGAAAAAGATAGATTTCTACATACATATCAATTACCAAAACTAAAGAAAGCTTAAATGTTATTTTCATCTGCATCTCTCAAATGACTAGTGATGTTGAACATTTCTTCATATGCTTCTTAGCTGCTCTTAGTTCTTCCTCTGAAAAATATCTGTTCATTTCAGATGCCCATTTTTGAACTGGGTCATTAAATTTGGGTGGGATGATTTTTTTGAGCTCTTTATATATTCTAGATAGTAGCCCTTTATCTGAGGAACAGCTGGTAAAGATTTTTTCCCACATTGTTGGTTGCCTTTTTGCACTGTTGGTGGTTTCCTTTGCTGTGCAGAAGCTTTTTAAAAGAATGAGGTCCCATTTGTTGATTTCCTCAGTCAATTCCTGTGCTATAGAAGTTTACATTTTGGAAACAACCCAAGTGTCCATCAACTGGAGACTGGATAAAAAAGCTGTGGTTTTTCTACAGAATGGAGTATTACTCTGCCATAAAAAATGATAAGTTTGAATCATTTATACTTAAATGGACATACCTTGAGGATATCCTCGTAAGTGAAATAAATAGGTCACAGATAGGTACATATCGCATCTTTTCTCTGGTATGAGAAAATAAAGATGTAAATGAGTCCTAGAATTGTATGTTATATATTGTGAAATAGAAAATGCTCAATGTAAAATAGGAAAAAGGGGGAAAATGTTGAGATTGTAACAAAAAAGTAAGGAAACAAATTTTATGTATATGGGGGTGTGGTAGGGTGGGTAGGGCTATGGGAAAAAATGAGAATTAAGTTGTGTCTTATACTGGTACAGATCCCCATTATGGAGTGCAACCATGATGCATATATGTAATGTACCAATAAAGATTAAAAAATAAATTTAAAAAAAGCTTAAATGTCACATGGTTTCTCTTATATGAGAAACTCAAAAGTATAAAGAGCAAAAAAAAAAAAAAAAAAAGAGAGAGCACATAATAGGGAATAGCCACATTTTTGCAAATGAGGAGACAACCAAAATATGGATAACAGGGACAGGTAGGGAATGAGAAAATTATTAAAATTTATTATCAGCTGGGCATGGTGGCTCATGGCTGTAATCCTAGCACTCAAGAGGCAAAGGCAGGAGGTTGACCATGAGTTCAAATGTAGCCTGGGCAACAAAGTGAGACCCTCTCTCTCTCTCTCTCTCACACACACACACACACACACACACACACACACACACACACACACATGGCATTATCTACATGCACCAACTCCCTATAGGGAATGCAATCATTATGTACTACAAACATTCACTCATAAAAAATAAAAATTGACAAAAATCTAAAATATCCCTGGATAACCTAATAATGGGCAATGAGATCGAGGCCCTAACAACAAACCTACCAACTAAGAAAAGTCCAGGTCCCAGTTGATTTACCACTGAATTCTACATGAGCTTCAAGGATGCTCCAATATCAGTACTCTTCAAAGTCTTGAAAGAAATTGAAAGAGAAGGAGTCCTGCCAAACTCATTCCTGGAAGACAGCATCAGCTTGATTCCAAGACCAGACAGGGCCAATTTCTTTAATGACTATAGATGTAAAAATCCTCAACAAGAGCTGTACTGGCAAATCGAATGCAACAAACCATTAAAAATATGATGTTTACACACATGGAGAATTACTCTGGTGTAGAAAAGAATAAATTTGAATCACTTGTAGGAAAATGGATGCAGTTTGAAAAAATATAGAATGTATCATACAAAAATCTCAAATATCTCATGATTTCTATGAGAAACTCAAAGCATAAACAAATTAAAGAGTAAAATAAAAGGCTGATAAGAGGGCGACAGACCTTTTTTTAAAAGAGAAGGGAACCAAGAGATAGAGGGAGAAGAAACAAGGGAGAGGGGAAAGGAAAATAAGAAGAATTAAGGTGCGTTAGGTGTACGTCTCAGCTCTCTATGATGAATGCAATCAGTATGTACTGCAAACGTGCACTAATCAAAATTTTAAAAATTAATTTAAGAAATGGGAGAATAATGAAGTGGAAAGGAGGAGAAAGTGATGAAACCACACGTGTTAATTAGTTTTACATCATGATTGATGGGACCATTTCCTATGTATAACACACCATGGGAAACGGTAGTGGTGACTTCGTATCACAGTATTTTTGCTTTATGTTTTTCACCTACAATCTATATAAATTAAGACTCCAGAAATGACAAGAAAGGACATGAAGAAGGAAATGGAGAAGCAATAGTGGGATATTTTATCATACAGGATAAAAAATAGAAAGAAGCTATTTGGTCTTGCTGGAAACCAAAGGGAAACATTATGCTGTTATTTTAAAAAGGTCACAGTGAAGCTGCCAAGGTATAGGATTTCCTGGAAGTCTGAGGTACCACCTCCCAACATAGGAGGGGACTTCACCCATCCCACGGTGCCCATAAGTGGGTGTGTGTTCAGCAATCCACCATCTAAAGCTGAAGGTTAAGGCTGTGGACAGATCCATCCTTTAGGCATGGAAGTTTAAGCACAACCACGAAGAAGCCAATGGATTTGTCCTGTTTTTGCCCAGGAAGGCTGCCTTGGCATGAAGCCTGGCCGGTTGTTGGGTATTTTAAGTCATAAAGGCGAGCATGATGGCAAAGCGGAGAATGGGGCTAACAAAAGGCATCTTCTCGAGCACGTCTGTCCATGTCCCCAGTTACACTTGTGGTGCAGGAAACTCAAACAGAAAACCATAGGGAAAAAGCCTCAGGAGCAGAAAAAATGTCACAGAGACAAAAGGCAGGCTTTCTGAGGAAACAGTGGCCATGCAAGATGAGAATGAGAGGCACAGTTTGGATTTTTCAGATGAAAAATGACACTCGAAGTGCTGCCAACTTGACACGGTGCCTATCTTTTCCCTATGTCAAAATTTCCATGGCAGATGGCAAGAAGCAAAATGACCCAAAAATGTCAATCCTTTTTTCTTATAATAAAGAGAAGCTATCAAATACACACAAAACAGTGAGGAAGAAAAAAAGCACAAAGACATTGCCTGGGAACCCTTCTTCTGCAGGAAGAGAGAGAGATACTCACCAGTCCCTGAAGGTCTGACTCTTCCACAAAATACAGCCTCTTCCCAGTGGGGTGAATGAAAAGGAGATTCTCCCCAACTTGTCAGGACGCTTTGTTTCAGGGAAGATGTTAACATGGACTGTAAAGAGTGCACGAGTGCAGAGAAGAAGCAGCCATGCGGCTCTCTTACCCTTGAGAGAGTTTCTCTTCTCAGAAGCAACCATTCTGCCCTGACCTTTGTGCGTCCCCAGGAAATCACGTAGGGTAGCGATAGGTACATGTTGGTGTGGTCTTCCCTCTTTTTATATAAATAATGTGGTCTGAACATACTGTTCTTTTACTTTCCACTTACTATATCGAGAATATTACTCTTTCATTCAAAATAGTGAGCACCTACAATTCACAGGGTGTTAGTACAGCAATAAACAAATGAGTATCTTTGCCTTGAAGGAGCTTATGTTTAGTAGAGGAAATCATAGACCAAATCAATGTCCTGTAATATATAGTGTATCAGAAGGCAATGGGCATTATTTTAAAAAAATGAAAACAGGGTATGAAGACAGGGTGATGGTGTTGTGATGGGTGGGAAGGAGGCTGCATTTAGGTGAGGAAAGTTCTGCAGTGACCTCAAGAGAAGTTCATGTGTCTATCAGGAGTACCTATTCAGATAGACGCAAAGGTCCCTGAGACAGGTGTGTGGTTATCACATTTACGGAGCAGCAGGAGGTCACCAAGGCCAGTGAAGTGAGCACAGGCAAAGAGGTTGGAGAGTGAAGAGTAGGGCCAGACTGCGTGGATTCTTATTGCTTGTACCCTCGTGGTTCAAGTGGGATGTGAAGCTCATGGCAGCTCTCGGGAGAGGAGGCGCCATCAGATGTGCATTGCCAAATGTACTCCGGCTGCCCTGCTGAGGCATGGCAGGCAGCACAGCTGGAGACAAGGAGACCCACTGGGGGTCTTACAAGAGCCCATGCAAAGAGTCCTCCTGACAGGGACCAGGGCAGGCAGCAGTGAAAATGGCAGGTGGTGGCTGGACTCCACAGTCATCGTGAATGCCAGGCTTCAGGGAGGTACTGATGGGGTGCAGGTGGGCAGTGGACAAGAAAGAAAGATTTGATTTCTATCCTGATTGTACTGAAGATGTTTCCATGTACGCAAGTGAAATGCGCAGGGGTGGAAAAGAAGACAGTGAGATTAGACCAAGTACGGTTGGAAAGCAGGTAAGATCCACAGATGCAAAAGTCAAGGGGACCACAAGGTAGCAGTCGTGGGGATGGAGAGGGCTGGGAAGAGCTAGAGACGGGGCTGTCAGCACACGGATGGCATTCGAGACACGCAGCCCACATGCTCTAAGTGAGAAAGGGGGAGCTGTGACCCGTTTATAGAGAAAGGGGAAAGGTCCTCTGTTCAGAAGTGTGATGATCTGCACACCCTGGACTCTCACAAGACTGATGCTGCCTGACATCCCTGTGAACCCGTCAGACTATGAAATGCTTTCCCTGTCAGCAAGGCATCCGTGTATCTTCTCCATTATCAGCTCAGCTAAAACCTTCTGTTTTCCTCACAGTAACGGAAACTTGACGATCACGAGCTGCTGTTGTAACAAGCTCCTGTTGTGATATTCTCCAACAATTATTAAATAACTGGATGCTTTTCCAGTCTCTAAGTAAAATATTTCCATTTGCTTCAAAATTTCTTTCTTGCATCTTATTTCCATCCTTTTATCATCTGAATGGCATTCATTCTGCTTTGAAACACAAACTATCACGTCAGCTTTTACCCTGTTAAAATGTCTCTTCACAGCTGCAGTTTTCATCTTGTTGCTTCCATAGCCCATACACTGGTCATAAATTTGTACCTGGAGGGATCATTTCACATCAAAATCTCTGTATTAATATATAATTGTTATCTTGATCCTTCTGCATAAGGATTCACTTTAAAATAAAATATATTTATAATAAAAGCCCAATTGATTATTGAAGACAATGGCACAAATGCAAACACAAAAGAGATCTGAATTTACTGAACTAGGTTTTTAGAATCTGCTCACCCTGGGATCTGGAAATCTAGGTTAAAGCTCAGGGGCCATTGGTTTTAAGTCCTTATTGAGAGTGTGTCTTGTTATTTTTTACCTTCTAGGTAAAAAGAAAAGAAATTTTAAAAAAAATCTCTTGTTCATTGTTTAAAAAAATAAATCCAAATCATCAGGAGTTATACCATGTTCAAACCACCACTTTAGGTCAAATATTTCTAGGACATTTAATAATGAATCTAAGCTATTTTCTAAAAATGAATCTAGGAATTTAAAAGAACAAAGAAGAGAAGCCTTTTGTGTTACGAAGCTTCAAGAGAGATGGCAGAGTCAGGGTATCAATCCAGGTAGGAGTCCTGAAATTGAACTCCTTTGCTAGAGAGTCATGTATGGGTTCCAAGTAGTCATGTGATCTGTGGAATCTAAATGTCCTCATGAAGGAGAGGCCCCAGATGATCTCCAAGATCTCTACTGTTTCAAAGTTCTGTGTTTATAGTGAGCATGATGTGGTAGCACACATCAACAGAGGCACACAAATCACATCCATGTTTACATCTAAATTACCTGGGAAGATAAGATACTGTATCTGCATGCTACATACATCCCTCTTCATATGGTATACCAAGTGACCTTCAGGACATAAGATTTCACACCCCAAGTCTGCAGATAAATTCTACTCTTGCTCAAATAAGACACTGTGTTGTTTTCCAAAATCTCCATCCATTCATTGCTCCAACTCCAACTCTCCAGTGCTGCCTGAATGGCCCACAGTTTAGTTTAATTCTGATACTTATTACCATGACTGCAGACTCCACCAAGGTCTGTCAATACCGACGTCAACTACCCAAAGTTTCTACAGACTACTAGGATGAGAGCACCACAAGACTGCCCCTGTTGTGTAGATGACAGCCAAAACAAGGTTATCAGGTCAGCTGATGTGCCCAACTACCACTCAAGGATTCCCAAGACTTCTTCCCCATGTTCTGCTAATTCTCTGAAATGACCCACAGAACACAAGAAAAGACTTTATTTGCAATCAAAATTTTACTTTGCAGGGTACAACTCAAGCATAATCAAAGAGAAGTGATCCTTAGGACAAGCAATGAGAGAAGGTTTACTGTTCTACGCTCCCCCCAGGTGTATCACCTTAGCATGCACATATTCACCAGCCTGGAAGCTCCCTTAGTTTCCTGATTGTAGTTTCATTACCCAGGTGTAAATGATAAAATAACTGGCCACTAATGACTGAACCGAATTTCTAGCCTCCCTCTCCTTCCCAGATGCAGTAGGAGAGGGTGGGTGGCCAATCCTCACTCCGAACTTAATGCTTAGTCTTTCTAGTTACCAGTCCACGTCTCAGAGTTATCTAGGGACTGCTCTGAATCAGTACATTAGTATAAGCTCAGGTATTATGAAAAAGAACTCCTTATGAATGCCAAAGATACACCTACAACAGGGAGACTCTAGGGTTTCAGGATTTCATGCCAGGAACCGCAGACAAAGAACAGATCTTTACTTTGTATTGTCATCTACAGGCTTCAGGGTTCTAGCCTCTGTGGCAGTCCTCAAGACAAATAATGACTTCAGGCAATTACACTGGTAGGGCATCTTTCATGGCCCTCTCTGAGTGGCAAAGGATGATACCAGAGAAAAGCACTTTGCATCGTTTCCCAAGTGGGCAGAAGCTGGAGCAGTTTTAGGGCCAGGGCACCCTCTTATTGCCAGAGCTGTCTCAGAGAACTGATGCCCTGTAATTCACTCATAGCCTTCCCTCTTATCTGTAAAAACAGAACTCACCAACATCTATGTAAGTAAGTACTTGCCAAGTCAACTTTATATTCTAAGTATCTCATAAATATCAGTTCATATAATTCTCATTTATCCTGTGTGGCAGTTGTGATTATGAAGAGACGGAGGCAGAAAAAAGTTAAGTTAGTAACTGGCCTCACGTCACAAACCAAGAGACTAGCCGCAGAGATTCAAACCTGGAGTCCTTGCTTTACTCACTATTCTTCTGAGAGCTTCTGGATTTGTTAGTCTGTGAATGGTACCATCATGGAGGAGTATTACCCCTCCCTCAATTTAAAGCTGTACTTCTCTCTTCCTGATTTGTTTTAACTTTAGAGGAGCTTATCACTTATCCCACTAGTTGCAAAAGAGTGAGGGAGGTGCCATGCACTGTGGAGTACAGGTGGTGCTCCACTCTAACAGCGGATTTTAAGAGGTCCCCCAAGCTTGTCTGGATGCACGAGGACCATGTAGTCCTCTCAGGGAAACCTCAGGTGGGGAGGAGGGAGGGTGTTCAGGGTGTTGGGCATTCTTAGTAAGGATGGTCAAAAGAGTATGTTTCTAATAGTGGGCATGACACAAAGGGTGTGTGAAGGCTGAGTGCAGGAATAATTTGCGCCAAAGATGGCCTCACACAGCCCACGTTAGGGGGGAGTTTGGCTACGTGTGCTGCCCTCCGGATCATAGCTGACTGAGTCAGGGCCACAGTGGGGAGAAGGGCTGAGGTGCGCTTTCTGACACGCAGGCCTGGAACTCTGCAAGTGATGCATGGACTCTTCAGCCATTGGGTTAGACTGCTATTTGGGACAGTCCTGGGGGGAACAAGCCTATGTCCTGACGTAAGAATGTGACATGGTACAGTGGACTGGAGAAAGGGTGGCGGGCCCTTTGATTTCTAGAAGCCTCACAGTCAGGTGCAGCATCGTGGCTACTGCTCTCCTCCACATCTCTGCTTTACAATGAGCAGCCTACTCTCCCATTTATCTCTGAGGCCTCCTGATCTTTAGGATCCCCAGTTGCTTACAATAAAAGAAAAATTTTACCTCAGGCCAACTTAAGTTTCTATGTCTTATGTCTTATATCTAGGAATAAGATTCTAACCTATAAAATAGGTAAGTTTATAATTTCAGCAAAAAGTCAAATTCCTTATATTTACCATACTCTGAAGGGTATTAAGAAAAAAAGAACTACCCCTTCATATTTCTCTCTTCACAAGAGGTCACCCGATCTTTATGGCTGTCCCTTAGAGTTCCACATCCAATAAAATTTTCCCTTTGATCATTAAAGGCATCAAAAGGGACAAAAATCAATGCAATGTCCTTTGAGGCCACTAAGCACAATCACTCTACCTTTGTAATCTTTACAAAACTCAAGGACACTCTCTCAAACCTACACATCCTGACTCAAGGTAAATGGTCATCCTTGCCTAATTAGAATATGACCCTAAGAGTTGCTTGGAATTTTCTTCTCATTTCTCATCAATAGGATTAGAAGGGGATCCAGGGGTGCTGTCCTAGGTTTCTTTGATTTTTCAACATCTCCCTTCAATACTCAAAGACCACACTTGATTCGAAGTACAGTTCATGGCTAGCTGCCCAGCCTTCATCCCATTTATCACCCTGTGTGAAGTTCTGGTTCATCTGTTCATATTGTTAATTATTATTTTCATTCATCAATATCTAAGTGAGCCCAGGGACGTGGTCTTCGTTAGCCACCAATGGCTCTTCTCACCTGGCTCGGAGCTAAAACACAGTAGGAGCTTAGTAAAATCAGAACAGCTCATTGCTCTAACAATAGAGCAAAGTGAGAATGACTCAAATTCAAGCAGTTTACTTTTTGCTCATACAGAACTTAAGTCAGTTGCATGTGGGGAAGAAGAAAAGCTCATGGCTCAGATGAGTCATTCAGAGATGAGGCTGATGGTATCTTTGCTATCTTCAATATGTGCCTTCCAAGTAACCCTGGCCAGTAGCATTCGGTCAGCAGAGAAGAAACAAGAGAGGCACATTGCATGGAGGGTACGTAGAGCAGGCTCCAGGCAACTGGCCCAACCTCAGCCACAGCAAAAATGGGGAAATCGAGGGAAACATTTCAGTTGTATGTGCAGGAAAAGAGCAAAGAGTGTACGTGCTGCTGAGCAGCTAGCAGTCCTCAGATAGCTGGTGAAGAAGAAAGAGGGAAATAGGAAGAAGGCAAACTTTTCCTATAGGGAATGTAAACGGCTGTCCTATCTGACCATCTATTAGCCAGATCCCTATCACTCCAAAAAATTTCTGAGATAATCAACATATTAACAGAGAAAGTTTGTGCTGCCTCGTAGTTTTAGAAGTTTCAGTCCGCTGTTGGCTCTGTTGCTCTGGGCCTGTGATAAGGCTACAAGTTATTGTGGCTGTGCATGGCAGGACAAAGCTCCTATCCCATGGTCAAAAAGTGAAAGACAGAGGGCAAGAGGGGCTTGGGTCCCTGGATCCTCTTGGAGATCATTTTCCCAATGAAGAAAGAGACCTCCTATTAGGCCCCACCTCTTAAAGGTCTCATCCTCTCCCTCCACTGCCAGACTGAAAACTAAGCCTTCAAAACAGGAGCTGTTGAGGAATATTCACTATTGGAATTCCTGCAACATCCAACTGCCTATAAAACACATCACAAACTGCTGGTATTAACATGTGTGTCTGCCCTGTTTTCCAGAGGCTGCAATTTCCATAAAATCTGCTTCTTTGATCAAATCTGGTTTGTTAAAATAAGGTCATGCCTACAATCAAAGCTAAAT
This sequence comes from Petromus typicus, assembly GCA_004026965.1. Lineage (NCBI taxonomy): Eukaryota > Metazoa > Chordata > Mammalia > Rodentia > Petromuridae > Petromus > Petromus typicus. Next base: position 27,724 of record PVIR01013664.1, read on the forward strand.
AAATATTTGGGACAAACACAACAAAGCATAATTCTTCTGTTCCATAAGTATAAAGAGAATGGGAAATAGAAATAGTAGAATCCACAAATAGTTGAAAATTATCCGTTGAATATGGTTCAGTTTGGGAAGCTCTACATCATAAGGTCTTGAATACATACTACACGCTGGAACCAGTACTGAATTCTGAATCAGTACTGTGTTCTGAATTTATTTCAGTCCTTCAGATATCCTTGAAAACAATTATTGGAAGCATTAACCACTTAGAATAGGTTTACATGGGGCTCCTTTCCAATGATATTGGCAAAAAATTAAGTTCCAGTATATAGTTCAATTCGATATTATCTACACAAGCTACAATTACATGAACAAAAGAATTTCTATTTTTATTTATCCAGTTATAGGGAGTAGAATGCTTCTGAGTCTCTCTGGTAGAAAGAAACAAGATTTTGTTTTGCCAGGGCACTGATCACAAGATTGATTTAGACCAGCTGGTTATATTGTCTCGAGTGGGTAGATGATAGCTTTGGTTCTGAGTTAGAGCAAGATGTTGGCACCTTGAGGATCAGAGGTTTAAACTACAGGCTGCTGACTGCAGCTTTTTCCTCTCCCACACGCGGCTCTCACTTAACCTTCCAGCTCCCTCTTCACTCACACAAAACACAATTCACACACTAAAGGCAGAACACTATCTCATCGCTCTCTCTCTTCTCTGCCATCTCCACCTCTGTCCACTCTTCTACTTCATACTTTAAACAGTTATATCATTTACTTCCTTGACCGTGTATGAATAAGACATCAAAAGGACCAGTTGTGCAAAGATGTGCAGTTAGCATGATCATAAATAATTTTGATGGAAATTTGGAAAATCCTTGTGTGCATCAAAATGATGAAGAGGAGCTGTATTATCAGTACAGAACGGTGGTGTATTTCTCAGCTTTCCACCACTGGGACATTATATCTGATCCTCATAATTTAAAGGAGGAAAGGTTGGCTTTGGCTTCTGACTTCAGGAGATTCAGTCAGGGACTGAATGATGGGAGACATGGCAGAGCAAAGGTGCTGAGTTCATGGCTACGGGGAGGCAGAGCCAAGAAGAGTGCCAGAGAGGATGCGGCCAGGGGCCCAGCTCTACTGTCACAGAAAGCCAGTGTCATGCGGCTGTGGCTACATGAAGCGTTCAGTGACGAACCAGCAATGTTCTCTTCTTTGAACTGGGTGCTCTCCAGACTGTGCTTATTTTGCAGATATGTGAATTGTACACTTTATGATTTAACCACTTTTCCAGTTTTTTTTTGTTATGTTAAAACAAATTATGCTTTTAAAAAATAAGAGCTAAACAGTAGTCATCAAATTCAATTTGTTGTGATTTTCCCTTCAACAGATATTTAACATGCAAGTACTGTCCTAGTCATTAAGATTATGATAGGGAACCTGATTTCACCCAGGAGAGTTTAGGGTCTATTGAAAAGGTAGATGATAATCAATTATTAGTGTAAATAAATACACAATTTAAAAGTGAAGTAAAATGCAATATATTATGAATACAAAACTGAAGAAAAAGCCTCTGCTTTTAGTAAAAATTGTGTATGTGGTATGTGTAGGCATATGTGCTATATATGAAAAAATATCATATATATAATCTAACAGTTATTAGTCTTGAACTTTTTTAAAGCAAATTATGAATCAAAAAATCACATTTCTGTGGTAATCAGACAAAAACCCTTTTAAAAAATTATTTAGACCTAAAGTTTATCTTAATTAATTGTATGTTGTATGTGAGGCTAATTGTAGATTTATAGTTATTAGCTCTTTTCCATCTTCCCTTACGACAAAATAAGACTCAGTATTTCCTGACTTAACATGCCTAGGGATATATTAATGCTCCATATCTGAAAGTAGCAGTGTTAGAAGGGTCTGAGACAGGAGTGGCCAGCCAGACACCCTTTCCCGGGAGATGGGGTTTGCCATCCACAGGAAGGGTGCTCACCTTCTGCCTGGCAACTTTTGACAATTGATTCTCTGCCAAAGCTAAAGCACTGGTTGCATCTTAATATTAAAGTCCTCAAAAGATTATTTCTAAGCTTTTGGAAAAAACATACAGAAATTAACCTGTGACATATTGTATTCTTTATTATTTATAGTCTGTCTCTGGTATTTACAACGTCTCCAATGCTTTTAATAGCTAAGCCTTGAGCTTCAATATACAGCACAGGGAAGGGCTCCAGCTGCCACCTCTTGCTGACAGTTTGGACATCCTGCCTCTTTCCTACAAATGACACAAAACATCAAATGGCTTCAGCTTCCACCTGAGTTGAAGGACGCCCTGGCCACTGCCTATCCAAAAACATCCCAAGCCTTAGTCTAAACAGTATGGCTAACAACGTATGTATGATTTTTTTTTAGTTCAAGGCACACAGTCATTATCATAGAAGCATTATTTAAATAAAGAAGAAAATTCTAAACATCCCCCATATTCCACCACTGTCAGTCACATAGCGAGCACACTTCTGATCTCTCTCCAGGTATACATACTGAACTACTGATGTAATTCTACATAAATGGGATCTTTTGGTTCTTCTTTAAAATAAAAAGTGAAGATGGGTACGTAAAGCTTAAAAATAAGCAGGTCTCAATTTAGGGTTATAAATCAGGATCCTGAGTTGCAGCATGAAGACTTGTGAGGAGCCAGCAGCTTTCTATTCTTTGAACCGGGTGCTCATTATAAGACTGGCTCATTTTGCAGAGATGTGAGTTGTCCACTTAGCGACTTAAATGCTTTTCCAGTCTTTTGCGTTATGTTAATCTCTTTTACTTAAAATCCTTTGGTTAGGTCAATGCTCCAAACAAATAAACAATGTCTGACAGAAGAAACACAATCCTAGAACCAACAAAATCCATTTTTATCCAGTATAATTTTCAGAACCTTAAAATTAATGAATTACTTGTTAATGCACTTTCACACAAATTTAATGGGCAATTCTTCTAAGTCCTAGATTAAGTGGATATTCATTTTTTTTCAGTGATCTCAAACTTAAGTTACGAAAAGTTCTGCAAAGAAATCTCCATGCCAAACAAATAAAAATCGAGGAAGACATAGTTACAGCAACACACTCCATTAGAGCCTGGCCCCAACTATGACAAAATACCTAAACTGAGAAGCCATACCTCCTGTGAGCTGATTAACTGGTTATCTAGCACAACAGAAACATTAACACCACAGGGATAAAGCAGAAGTTAGTTAAAAAGGGAGATTAATGTATATATAGGTATGATATCTCTATTTCCCCTAAGATTTTACCTATCTCTTAAAATACTTTCATATATTTTGTTACATTCTGATTGCAGTATTGAGACTAAAATATACACAATAGCTAAGTAAATGAAAGAATTAGTTCAAGTGCTACTGCAATACATGCCATGAATCCAAACATGGCAAATTTCAGAATCCAGAGGCTAAATTTCTCCAGATCTCCAGGACCTCTCTTCTATGGTATGGCGACACCAAGTGGGCTGACTCTGGATGGAGGGCGTTTGAAGGAGGCGGGTACTTCACAGAGCCCAGAACAGAGCATGTGCCCAGAGCCAAGAATTCAGGGGCCCCGGAAGTTGGCCAGCAAGGCCCATCTCCCAGGCTGTCAAGTCCAGACAGTGAGATGGAAGCTGACTGGAGACACAGAAGCACACTAATCATAACCTCTGCACACTGAATAAGGAGGGCTGAAGCTCACCCTCAAGTTCTGAAGAACATGCTCTACTCTTTGTGGTGTCAGGCTCAAACCCAGGGCTCACCTGTGCCAGGAAGGCACTCCACCCGAGCTGCGCCCAGCCTGAGGTAAGCCGCTGAGGGGTTTGCTGTGATCCCTGCGTCTATGGCAAGGAATTTAATACTACACTGAAACAGGATCCCTTCCTCTCGTAATCCTCTCAGCATCGCTCCAGTGATGCACCCATCTGGACAGTGTTCAATTTCGAGGCTCCACAACTATTTAGCTTCTTTACTCTGGGTGCTCTATTTACCACACTGATTAGGCTTCACCATCAAGTATTAGAATGGCATTTTCTCCAGCATCTCATGTATCACGGTTCTTGTTTTTTCACCTCCTAAAACCAGTGCAGCCTCCACCGTGAAGATCAAATTCTGCATTGATCACAAAATGGAGACTTCAGTGAAGCTCGCTGTTACTCTTTCCTTCTCCTACCCCTGTAACTGCTTCCTTCACAGAAAACCAAGGAGAAGAAAGGAGAGACACGATACATCGTCGTGCTTTTGATCCATGGTTTATAATTTTTAATGCTATCTTTCAGTAGAAATTCAGTCAACACTTCAGTTCCCTTTTTCCAATAGCCAGTTAGTGTATCCATCCTATTAATATAATCAGCCATACTTTTATCATATATGCTTTGGTTTCAATGGAGCAGAAGAGAAGGATTATGTACGTCCTTATTCTCCTCTATGTGTTCTGATTCATCTTCTTACCGTGGGTACAGTTACGATTCAGAAATGGGGCTGTAAGCTATTGGCAATTTCAAGTTACATCCAATATGTCTTCTACAGTTTGCTTTCACACATGTAGACACAGGAGTGTGGTTCACAACGATCCCCCCCTGAGCCTCTAAATCTTATCGTTGGCAACATATATGTCCTCCTGGAACATACTATGTTGTCTCTCACTCTGAAACACCTTATTGGACTTTGGGTAAGATGAACTATAGGACTAATCTCTTATATGAGGGGGGCGCATGCATGCACATGCGTGCATGTGGGTGTGTATACAGAAATGGAGAGATAGAGAAATAGAAATGTGATGACATATTACTATATTTTACACATAAACAACTATGAGATGACTATAATACTATATCTTATACAGACGTGATACACCACGTTACATATATGTATGTTATATATAACATGTATTATGTTCTATAGACTCAGAATTTCCCTTCTTTAACTTACACCTTTATTATTTAATACATAAAACCTTTCTTGAGGTCTTATCAAAACACATGAATACTGCTTCCGAGTGCCATCTAATGCACTATAATCCAGGGGGATGATTTGTAAAAATTTTAGTGTGTCCTTAACCAGCTTACTCACTACACCGGCACAGTGTGACTTGGGGCTCTTTCCTAGTAAAAATTACCATATAAGGTCAATGTTTTGAGTAGATTTGGGACATTGAGACAGCCATAATAGCAGAAGTAAAGACAGCCATGCAAAAGACTTCCAGAACTGCTACGGAAAGGGGTAAGAATGCTGGGATAAATGTGTTCAAAGTGGGAAGGAGGGGTTCTGAGGGGGCTTAGTGGCAATGTATCTTTTATTTTAATAAGTAAAGTTTACTGAAAAGGTAAACATTCATTGTATGTTTTACCTAACATTACCTTATATTATACCTCAGATAAGGCACTGCTAAGGTCTGACTTTTTGGTACTTTAAAAATTCTTAGGCTGAGCCCTACTGTGGTCCCAAGGGTTCACCCTCATGCAGGGGTCACTGCTGCTGCACAGGACTGCAGGGAGCCTATTGGCCCTCGGCACAAACAGACACAGCGGCAGGACCCCATCCACGAAGCGCAGCGAGCCCTCACCAGAAACCAGCTGTTCTGGGGCCCCAATGTTGGACTTCTAAACCTTGAGAACAGTAAGAAATAGACCTCTGCTGTTCAGATAATGCATCTTGTTATTGCAGTCTGAACAGACTAAGCCAGGTGTCCAGGCCTAGTAATGAAGGGATTATAATGCAGGGAGTTTTATTCCTTTTTCTTTACAGACTTGCTTTAAGTATCAGTCTTTGCTTTTTCTCTTTCACATTTCACATCCAATCAGTGGTCATTATAGATGAATTTTTCCCTCACATCATCTTCTGTTTTTATGTTTTTTTAATTTTCTCTCCACGATCATAATTTAAATCCTTAGCATCTTCTACCTAGATAATTTCAAAAGCTCCCTTCTTCCTCACCTGCCTGACATGGTCCCCAGCCTAATGAAATGTCTTCCTTTATCCAAACACACTAATGAGCAGAATCATTATTCCTATTTTTCAGATAAGAAAAGAGCTTAGTAAAAAGTGTCCAAAGTCATCCAAATAATGAGGTGCGATACAGACATTTAACTCATGGTTAAATTGAAACTGTCTTTCCATAAAATTAGATTATCTCCCAGTTAACCATCCATTTAAGGGTCACTGGCCAGAATGGGGACATAAGGTCTGGATTGTGTTGTGGGCAAGTGCCTCAGGCTGGGTGTAGTTCGTCCCTCAAAGTTCCTTTTTGTGAGTCTGGTTCTCACTGTGGCAATGCTAAGACATGGGCCCTGGTCGGAGACTTCCGGTGACGGAAGGCTTCCCTCAGAAGGGACCCTGAGTGAGTTCTCATAAGAGCAAGTTATTATATCAGCCTGTGCCTGACCCTGAACAGCTCCTTGGATCCCCACCTGGCAGTGTGATCTCCCTCCCACACGCACTTGGGCTCCTGTGGTGCCATCCAGTGCGAGGGCCAGGGCCTGGCTGATGCCAGCGCCACAACCTCGAGCCTTCAGAACTGAGAGCTAAATAAGCCTCCTTTCCAAAGTCATCCTTTTTCAGGAATTTCATCACAGTAACAAAAACAGACAAATTTGGAATGCAAATCACAGGAAGTGACAACTGGTGGCACTGGCAGAAAGAACAGAAATGTCAAGGGTTAGTTGAAGCTTTGGGGTTGGGTTATGGAAGGGTGAGCACTGTTCATCTAGACTAGTCCTGCTGTTCAGTGTCTCAGGCGTATGGTGCGATGGTGTAAGGACCAGGGCCCCTCTCCAGCCATTCTCCATTTGCCACGCTGCCAGCCCCCCCTTCCTGGCTCTGTGACCTTCAGAAAGCACTTATTCTTGTGTGCCTTCCCTGCATACAAGGAGGATAATCATTTTACAATATCTAATCAAAGGCAATGATGAGCATTACTAAGTTTTGAAAGTACACGGTATGCAGCTTAATATTTGTAAATTGTTATTGGAGGATATTCACACATTTTCTTTGATTTGAAATAATTTGAAATTGTTTGTCATCATGCCGGCTAGATTTAATTGTTTATATTTCCATTATATTTATAAATAACAACAAAAAAGTCATCAGAAGCCAGAACTTTGGCAGGGCTGGCTTATTTGGTTTAAACTCAGCAAGTCCTGACATGCTCTTGTTTCTAATGAGGTCAAGGAGAATGTTTACACACAGAGAGCATCTTTTCTCTGGAAAGTAAGATACTCAGCCCCATTTGCATGATGAGAAATATGATTGGTTTCTTTTCATCATGGAAGGGATGTAATGCAAATCTAATGTATATATTCACTCTCCTTTTGCAATCAAAGACTTTATTTTTTTCCAACCCTGTGCTCTCCTATGGAAGAGTTCTTACCAAAATGAAAGATGCAATAAGGCTCCTTATGCAAAAGGCATCCAGGTCAGGATATCTCCCCTGTAAAGAGTTAACTGTTTCAGTGTCTGGCTTGTTTAGACCTGAGCTCTTATTTTAATGTAGGATTGAGTAATTCTTTCCAACTCTGAACATTCCCAACCCTCCACATTTCCAAAGGATCACTTGGATGCAAATGGCTTGCAGTTACACTCCACGCCACATACTCCCCAACACCAGGGGAAAGTCTCCTCTCTCTGGAGCTCGGGTTTCCTTCATTCATCAGGTTGTACTATCACATTTCGATAATCTCAGCCCCAGACAGTCCTTCTTTTCCCTGGGTACCAGTATTGGAAGACTGTCACAGTGTTTATAAGGGTGCCCGGGCTTGGAGGGTGCTGGCAGGAGGCTCTATCGGGTTGCAGCCTGGTCTCTGGTAATCCACACAGGAATGCACCCAGGCTGTTCAGAGAACAGAATTAGTGTGCCTGGATGATTTGGGTGGAATGTGCCAAAGCATTACAGCTACAATTCCATGCTCAGGCTGCGCATGAAGGTTGTTTTAACCTATCCTGTTGGTTGAGGAGAAATAGGTAAGGTTCATAGTTCTTAACAAACTGGAGAAGGAGCTAAAGTGCACTGATGATACATGGTGCCAGATGTGGATGAAGGAGGAAAACAACGTCCCCCGGGCACTGCAGCTTTCTTCTCTTCTGTGTGCTCATGAGAGACCTAGGGACAGCGAGGGCAGAAGGCGAAGGGCAAGAGTCTCAGAAACCTATTTCCAGTTTCCCCTTTCCCGAGCTGTTGGAAAGGCAGACCCACTTCTAAATATTCCCACACTTCATCATCAGCCTTCATTCATCTGGATAGAACAGGAGAGCTATTTCCCACACGTCAGCTGTGCAGAGAGGACAATACTTCACATATTCCTTCTATGCAATAGTAGGCTTTATTCTCTTTGAAATGTTACATAATCTTATTATTACCAAATTCCTTAAACCATTAATTTTTTAAGGCAAAAATTCAGAGGCATGACTATTCTTTCCAGTTTTTCCTTCTCCCCACAGCCTCCCCTTGTACCATGGATGGATGACTGAGCACAGGCATCAGGAGAAGACACTTAGACCATGGAGACCATGAGGGAGACCCACACCCTTTCCGCTGGGAAATCTGCAGCCTTATCCAAAGAGCTCCATGTACACAGAGATGCTTTGCACTCTGGCCAGGTCTGCTTCGCTGGAGTGAATCGAACACCCTCCCAAGTCTCACATCACTTCCTTTTTAAAACAAGCTCCTGTTGTCTCTCTGCACATGATAGTTTTAGAAACAAATATAAAAAGCACTTAAGAATTCACTCTAATAATGTCTAATGCTTCCAGGAAACAGCTCATCAGCCAGAAAAGAAAGCTGCCTTAGCATGAATGGGTTTATACCCCACCTGGAAATATCAAGGAAACAGCTAAGTGTTTCTTTGAAGAGACTTAGGAGAGTATAGTTACTTTCTCAGGAAAGAGTACACTTTAGAGCCTATTGACCAGGGCTTGTGTCTGAGGTCCTTGTGGGACTGTCCTTCCCTGACAGAGCTCAGCAAATGGTCCTTATTAATTTCAAGGCACCACAGCCCCTGACATAGAATTATTTTTCAAAAAAAATCAGTGTTCCAATTGGCAAAGGTATTCTCTCTTTTCCAGTGCAAAACCAAGCGTCCCAGAGATCAAGAGGCTGTTCAGTCTGTCAGTACCAACAGCCATGTTCACCCCCAGATGCTAATTATCCATTCCTAGGTAACAAATGAGGTCTGTAGAAAACTCCAGAGTTTCTTACCATTGCGATAAAATCTTCCTTCCTGTCCGAGTTCCGGAGCTGGGAGCTGCTGCTGGCGAGATGCTTCCCACAGTCTCTGGAGCCTTGGGAGCAGAGGAGGTTTTGTGTGGTGCAAATGTACCGCCACCGATTACATTTCAATCCCTCCACGGCCAGCCTCAGTGCTTTGGAAACCAGCCAAGTCGAGCGTGAAGAGAAAGGGCAGCAGCTTGCAGTGTCAGAATTTCCCCCGGTGGTAGCTGCCCTTAAAAACGTGGGCCCCTCATTGAGCATTTTAGCAAACACTGAGGACAGCTATGTTCAGTTATGTTTCTCTCTTTCCCTTTCTGACCAAGATGAGTTGTATCGCCTGTGGGGTAAATTACAGCAAGAGTGCAAGCTGACCCCGGGACTGAGGCGCAAGGAGGGTGTCCATATGCATCCAACCTGCACAGAAAAGCTGCTTTTCTGTCAAAGCAAAAGAGAATCCTGGCTAAATAGAGAAAAAGGAAGAGGGACAGGGCTGCCGAGCACTCCATGGTAACAGCAGCTCGGTCAGCGGTAGGTGTTTGCAAAGTTCAGATGAAATTATTGGGTGTAGTGCTGAGAAATCCAAACAGGTGGGAAGAAAAGTTCTTCGTGTATTGTTGTTGCCTATGAAGCATAACCAAATCTTGAAGAATAAACCTGAACTCCCTCAAACTGAGGATACTACTTCCTTAAGCATGTTAAATCTAGTCTGTGCTTTTATATTAAACTGTTTGAGCTCTTTGTTTATCTGATGCTGTGCCACATTTTACTGCTTAAAGATTTCTTTTTATCTCAGAAATGATTTAATCACATAACTGACACAGAACAAGGACTGGACCTCACCCAAAGCTCAAACCACAGCTCTTTAGAATAACAGTATGCATAAGCCAATCAGCTTAGAGCACCGACTTATTTACCTGGCTTCTCTACAGTTCTAACACGGTAGTTGCGACATCTATTTTATTCACTTCTGTATCCCCAGGACAGTGTTTTTTCCATTCTGAGATATTTATTAGTTGTGGTAATTTATTATTATCTCAGAGTGGTTGGAAATGTTGGCAAAGTCCCACAAATTGGTAAAATTCCTTTTATTTGGAGCCTGATGTGTTCTGGGCTTAGACTGAGTTCCTTTCATGACTGATTTTCCCCTTATAAAAAAGGTAACATTTATATTCCCTCATATGATTAGGTTTGGAAAGGGCAGAAATAACTTCCAGCAAAGCTAAATACTTGTTCCAGAGCTAAGTGAACTCAAGGAATAAAATCCATGCTGACAGCCAGGGGATCTGATTTATCAGAAGAGTCAAAGGCATCTATCAGGCTTGATAGCATCAAAATGTAGCTGTGAATCAAGACAGTTCAAGAAAATCCCTTATTTTCTCTTCCCAAGGGGAATGGTCTTTTAACACAGAGTAGCAGACACCAAACCAGGAGCCCTGACAGCACAAGACCTGGCCAAACTGCTGCAGATGCTTGTGCAGAGGAGTTCTAGACAAGCAATGGGCACGTGGACCCCCTACTGGACTGTGCCAGAGCCCTCGGGCATCAGACTCATTTCCCCAGGCTGGGATGAGCCAACACGGCCAACCTGGAGGTCTCACTCACTCCTGCATCCTGTCCCTACATCGTTGTCAAAGGCACCTGACACACTGCTTCAATGGTCCACTGCTCGTGCCTAGGTATACTTTTCCTCCTACAGGATGAGACGGTGATATTCATCACTGCATGACTGGGACAATGCTCCGCTCCCATTTCCCACCAATCTTTGTCTTTGTGAACAATGAAAATCTCCTTCTAAGCATCAGTGAAGCACCTTCTTTTTCTTCAACCTGTTCTTCAAAGAGCAATATTTCTTCCTCTTTAGGAAGATGCTTCTAAAAGCTTCAACCAATCACAGCTTCTCTGCTCTCTCATACACATCTCTGAACAGTTAGTACTCAAGGATTTAGTGTTTAAATACATACCATATTCTGACACTTCTTGGATGCCATTGGCTTTTAAAACATTTTATGTGTATTGTACCATCTAGTCCTATTGTAAACATATTACTTCTGTTTTAAAAGTCATTCTTTCCTCTCCCTTCCCTCCTCTTCCTCTCCCTGTTTCTCTTACATGCTGGGACTGCAACTCAGGACGCTACATATGCTAGGTAGGTCCTGTACCACTGAACTGCACCTCCAGTCCCATTCAATATCCATCAGGGGCACCTCTTATATAAAAGTAAGACCATGGCATTAAGGTCCTCCATGCAGGGTTTAAGAGTCAGCTTTTCCACTTCTAGATACACTATACCTTCAGAATTCACTCAGACACACCTAGACATGTACTTCATCCATCCAATGGGCAGCTCACAAGTCAGTTGACACAATCAAGGTTAACCTTCACATCCCACTCCTTGTCTGTGTGATACCCAAACATTACCTCCTTATACCAATAAACATTAAGTCATAATTCTGTCTAACATGATACACCTGTTTGGGGTACAAACAAAAATACAATAACCCTTTCTTGACAGTTTCAACAGTTCCAGGATTTTTCAAAAGTCCAAGTCCCTTGTGAGACTCAAGGCAAACTCTTAACTATGAACGTCTGTAAAACTAAAATCGAGTCACTAAGGCCAAGGTACAACAACTTAAGGTAAACATTCCCATTCCAGAAATCAGGAAGAGGGGATACCAAAGAATAGGACCAAAGCCAAGACCAAAACCTGGGAGGTCAAGCATTAAATCCTGTGGCTCTGGGTCTGCATCCAAGGCACCAGGCAGTGAGCTGTGAGGTCCAGAGGGCTTGGGCAGGCTCCACCTCACTGTCTTGCTGGTCTGCATTGTGCACAACCTCTCTGCTGGGCTGGCTTTGCTCAGAGTCTGCAGCTCTCTTTGCCAGACAGTCCACATTCCTGGCATCTCCAACTTCCTGCGTCTCTAGTGCACCTCTGGTTTCATTCCCACATCTTCACTCTTCGCTAGAGGATTCAGTCTATGGTCAGTGACTCCAACGCAGAAATGTCATGGGGGAAGGGTGTGAGAAAGCAAAGCTATTTAGTTCAAGGTGGCTGAAATGCAGTGTGGAAACATAACACCAGGTACAGTGTCCAAGGCCAGGTCTACATGACCAGCACAAACCCCTGGGTGTGTGCTCCACCAATACTCTTGATAGCTCACAAGCCAACCAAGCTGACATAGTCGAGCTTAACCAACACAGTGGGGTTCCATGAAGTACATCCAACACTCAGAGCCCAGTCACGCATGCTTGCAGGCCTTTGCACACAGAGCACTCTTTCAGGAATGGTTGTTATCATATCCCTTGGAGTTCCTGCTCAGTGTTCTCTGCCATCTTCCTTCCTTCTCTTTGAGGGAGTGAATGACAAGCTAAAGGCAGCAGGTTTATTACATGTTGATGCACAGCCTTCTCTCATTTTGTCACAGTCCTGCACAAGTTCAAATAGATTCAGAATTCATGCCTTTTCCACAATGAGAATTTTCTTGAGTGGGAAATAGAAAAAAAGTGATTTTCTACAAATGAGTAGTTTGCATATTTTTGTAAAAAATATATATAGGTATCCAAAAAGCCATTGCTTTCCTCTGAACCACCAGGGCACCATCTCTCCAAACACACTAATGAGTATAGCAGAAAAATGTATGAGTAAGAAACTCAGCAGAGTAGCTGCTTTGAGGCATGAGAAACAGAAATCCGTAACATTTGTTACACATGTTCTGTGGCTTGAATGTTTGCCTCCCCTCCAAATCCACATGTTGAAACCTAATACTCCACTGACGTGGTATTAAGAGTTGAGGCGTTGGGTCATGATGAGGCTGGGTGCTCTTATAAGAGAGACCCAAAGAGCCTGTCCTCCACCATTTGAGCGTGTAGTGCCAAGGCTCCATCTGCCAAGCCAAGACCGATGCCTCATGGGAAATCTAACCTGCCCACACCTGGACCCTGGACTTCTGGGCCTCCAAAATTGTGAGTCAGGAATTTCAGTTACTTGTAAGCCACTCAACGGTATCATCTGCATAACAGCTGGGATGAGCTAAGAGAAAATATATATAAAAAGTAACTATTTCATTTAGATTCTTCTTATGAGCAAACTTATTTTATCTTTCAATGATATCTTTATTGTATCTTTAGAAATACTTCCAATGTGAAGGAAATGAAGAAAAGTAGACTTTTAGTTATTCCACAGCAGTAAAATACACTCCAGCCCACAAAAAAGAACAGAAGGAGGCGCTGAGCGCTTCTCGTCTCTTCCATCTCTCCCATCTCCACTTCTCCATTTTGATTTCGCGGTTCTGGAGATCACACCTCACGTGTGTCTGGCTGAGCACTCAACTACCGAGCCACACGCCAGCCCTCTGGCCTCCAGTGTTGAGCCCAAATCCCCTCTGTCTGTGCTGCGTCTCTGCATCTGCTCACACTGGAGACCCTCAGCCTCAGCGTCTGCCCAGCCATACAGCTGTAGCCAGTTAAGGAAGCAGCGACACAGAGAGCTCGGCATGGCCGGGGTTGCAAGTCTCTTAGCAGTGTCCACACAGGCACTACATACTTTCAGTTTAATCTCCAGTGAACTCAGCTGAAGAATCACAAAGCAAGCAGGAATGCCTGTCAGTTTCTAATAACATTTCAAAGGTTTCTCCGTCAATAGACTTAAATTGATGTTGGCAGAGGCAAAATTAGGGCAAAGTGCTGAGAATATGAAGCTGTCACTTCCTAAAGGCACCCCAAGATTGCCAAGCATTTGTATTTATGATGAGTGATACAGGCAAACCTATTTCAGCCGTAAGATATTTACATTAATTCCAATTATGGTGTTATCGTCGAGGTATAAAATCAAATGAGATAGTTGCAAACAAAGACAAGTGGCTCCAACGGAGCAGAACATAAGCAGACAGCAGTAACATGG
>PVIR01013665.1:0-41877 GCA_004026965.1 Petromus typicus
TACATGATCTGCAGTAAGACACTTTCTTGGTTTTTTGAAAATTCAAGAGAAAGGGGATTTCAAAACTTAATTAGGAAATTCCATAATCATCTAAGATATACTAGAACAAAAATTAATTTGGAAGGAAAATAACTAAAGTAGAATATGGTCAGATGATGAATTGGGTTGAAAATGATGGGCTATCATCTCTAGGCTTCTTAAATTCTGAGATAAAATAAAGTAATTTACAATTAACTAGTAAAGTGAAAAAGAAACACACAGGATGCTGTGAATTCAGAAGGAAATTCAGTGCAAATGCTAAGAGTGCCTAATGCTTCTTATCCCAGTCAGGATTAGACTCAAGGGGCTGCACAAAGAGGTTCTAATACCAAGCACACCAAGGACTTACATAGTCCTACGTGATGCACTATTGTGTTTTACTTTCATTACCACAAAATGATGATGATGATAATTATTACTATGGGAACTGGGAATCAAACTCAGGACCTTTCCATTGCAAGCAGGTGCCAGAGTCCCTGAGCTAAACTCCTAGCCCAATGATTATTTTTAAAAAACTATTTATGTGGTGAGAATTCAAGGTGGTTTAGAAAATCACAAATACAAAAGTAACTGAATTAGTCATTTTCTTACCAGTAAATCCATATTGATGTTAAAGCAATATTTTTCATTCCTGATAATATATTTTACATACCAAGATAACATACTTTCAGATATAAGTATCATTTTGAGGTAAACTACACTTAAAACATACCATTTTAGTTTTATTATTTAAAAGGATACAAAATTCTCTTTGTCTCTCTATTTCTATCTCTCTCTTGTTCAGTTGGCATCTCCACATACTATATCTCACTGTTTCTGGATAGGCTAAAATGACTTTCAAGAAATATCTCAGCTACTCACTTCTGCATGTGTGTCACACTCAAGGATTTGTCTTCAGACAAAGGGAGATGTTATCTTTGTAAAGGAAAAGATGTGCAACCATTATCCGATTTCTACTTTCTTCTTATGTCAGTATGTGTTCATTATATGGAAAATATTTTATGAAATTTACATTATTCTAGACATAGACTTAAATGTTTTATGTGACCTCTCCAGTTGTAAGAGACTGGTTTTATCATTATCTTAATTCTAAAGGTGAAAAAATTGACATGCAAGGCCAATAAGTAATTTCCCCAATATCTGACATAAAGCACTGATAATAGCTAGTGTTCAGTGCAAATATTGCTGAGAGAGAGAGAGAGAGAGAGAGAGTTATCTACATTGCTATGAAACCAATCAAAAAATGGATGAGGGCTAAAAGGAGAATAAAGACACTTATCATGTAATAGAAAAAATATGTGTCCCAATATTTGTAATGAATACCAATTGACTTATCTTATTTTTTATTTTAGAATTAATGCTTCTAAAGAATTTTTAAAATAATGTAATTAAAGTGTTTTATATGGTTTAATGAAAATTTAAATACTTACAACATTAGCCATAATTGTATACAAGCAAATGCTACTTAAATTAATTTTTAAAATTTCTTAATTCTGAGGTTATAATAATTTTATTTAAATAAACTTATTAAGCACCTATTTCTATTTCAATATTTTGGGATATTATGAATTATAAAAACAAAATATCATAAGTTAAGAGTTACATTAAGATATATTGCTTAGGAATTGTTTTTAAAGTATTCTTTTCATTCTACTACAATGTTAATTAGATTTAATCTTTAATCTTCTCTCTCTCTCTAAATATATATATATATATATATATATATATATGTATATATATTCATAATGGTATTTAGTACTTATTAAATTAGGCTGGCTGGGTTACAACCCTTTTACAGTGGAAATGAAAGATTCATTTTTACATATGTAATGTTGAGAAGCATATTAGACTCAATTATGATATTGTATTATAACAATTAAATTCTGGCATTTTATTTATTGGATTACTCTTGGTAAACTAAATCCAATAACTCCATTAGCTTTAAATCACATAAAATACTATACATAGATAAACTATGTTTGAATTTAATACATATAAATTAAAGGAATCATTCTGTCCAATAAGAAACTATATTTCAAAACCTTAAGGATGAATAAAACTAAAATAACATTTGCATGCAATTTTGTACTAGGTTATATATTGTGCTTCTTGACTTTGCCCAAAGCCGAGCACATTTGGTCATGCCAATATTTAAGTAGCAGTTTACAGAAAGAATTCAGAAAATACTACTGGCAGTATGGTTGTTTTCTACAAACAAAAAATGATGTGTGAATTTGTAAAGAATTATGTCTTCCAAAAGGAAAGCAAAGCTGTAAATAATGCAAATTGGCAGAGTTATAGAATATAAAGATTCCAGAGAATATTCTGAATTATAATTGGAAATCATATGGAAGGAAACAGGTTATTATATTTTATGAGTTGCTAAGTATTGAATATGTAACTCAGTAAGGAATCCATCTCTATTGGAGAACATAACATTTTAATATTAGATTTCTTAAAAATCAGTTATGAAACTTCAAAGTATATTGCGTGGCAGCTGAGTAACAATATTTTCTGGTGTTTTAAAATGATTAACAGAATATAAAAGGTCTCTGAGATTAAAAGTTATTTACAGGTTATACTAAGATTTAAGAAGATTTTATATGTTCAGATTTTGCAATAGTAGACATGAAACATAGAACTAATATTCTACCAAACCGTACAGTGAATAATGATTTAAAAATTAAATGGAAATCATTAGCTGTTCAGAAGACAACTGAATGAAAATAATTTAAAGAAGGAAACTATCTAGTATCAAAACAATCAGAAAGAAAGAGAAAAACGAAGAAGAAAGAATGGAGAGGAAGGAACAGAAAATTGTACTTTTTCCAAATGTGTTATTTTAAAATTTTATTTTGTTCTAAGAAACCTTTAAATTCACAAAAATTCTTTCAGTATCCTACATAACTGAGAAAAAAGTGAAAAGTAATTTCACACATTTTTTTCCAAGGGGAAAAAAAAATTAGACATTTGTGAGTATATGCAGAAATGAGAACTTCCTTAAATTGCTTCAGTTAACAGAGTATTCTGAAAGAAAAGAAAACCTCCCAATTTTGAGAGCAAGAAGAGCATACTAAACTCACCAGCTTTCAGATAAGACGCCAAACAGGGGCTAAATTACCCTCAGCTAAGTCCCTGTGAAGGTGACATCTGGGGCTGCTGTCCCATGTGGGGAGAGGTCCTGCAGACGCCCCTGCTTGAACTCTCCTTCAGCTCTGGAATTATTTTTCTTTACTGGGTGCTTCATTCCACAGAGATGGCTTTGCTCACCAGGATCTGCCCCAGGTATAGATTACCACAGTGCTCTATGTCAAAAAGTCACAAAAGAAACTGAAACAGACATCTGAAATAACAGGGACTGAAACGTGATGGGCACGGAAGTGGGGAGTAGCGGGCTTCCTGTCTGACCCCCAGGACTCAACGCGAGCGTATATTCAGCAGTACAGAGTTGGTATTCGTTTGCTTGTGTCTTTTCAATCACATGGTCACTTTATTTGGTAAAACGTGGCTAATAAATACAGAAGACAGTAAACTATATTTTTTTCCTCCGTCTCGTATGAGATTATTTTAGAATTCATTGCCTTTGAACGTTGACCAAACTCATAAAACAGTGTCCACAGCACTTCCTTACTCCACGCCACTAGCGGCCTGATCAATACTACAGGGCCAGAAGCTAGTGGAATGAAAATTAACCAAAATAACCATCCAGTTAGGTCACTTCCGTCTGTCTATATTCTTTATAGACAAGAGCAGTCACATTGAGTTAAACAGTCAAAAAAGTGATCAAGATTACGCATTTCCCATTGTTATATGAGAAAAATTCAATGGTGTTATGTAAGCATGGATGCTTTGAATACTTACAATATCAATCATGGAAATGCCTGTAATGTTTAAATTTTTAAGTAAATTAAAACAAAACAGAAATAGGTATCTGCACATTGATTTATCTTTAAAAGTTAAAACAAAATTTTGCTTTTGTATCAGTTTAATTAATTGAATAGCTAAAATAAATGGACCATTTTATTACTACATATAGATAATATGCAGATCTAGGGAGCACGTTATTTTTTGTTTGATTTATGTCTTATATTATTTGCTCTTCTTTTCATTAGTTAAAAATGTACATAAATTGGGCCCGGGGAGTTAGCTCAGTGGTTCCGGCGCCTGTCTTGCAAGCGCAAGGACCTGGGTTCGATTCCCTGGTAACCACATAACAATACTGGGTGTGGAGACCCACACCCAGCAGCAACCAGTACCACATACCACAGTGCCAGGTGTGGTGGCTCACGCCTGTAATCCCAGCACTCGGGAGGCAGAGGCAGGAGGATTGTGATGTGAGTTTGAGGCTGAGCTGAGGGCCAGCCTGAACCACAAAGCGAGACCCTGTCTCAAAAAACCTAAAAAAAAAAAATTACATAAATTATACATAGCTATTTAAAAACAAAAATAATGAGGAATAGAGGAACGGTGGGTTAAGAACAGGTGATACTCACAAATCCGTCAGAAGTATTCATCCAAAGCACCTGGCTTAGACAAGCTGGTATTGTTAAGCCATAGTAGACAACAATTTCCTGTGAGAACAGGTGGAAGATGGAGTTGGGGCTCAAGTAGGCTGGGCAGGGATATTGAGTAACTCCTTCCTCGGCCCAGGTGTAGTACATGGCTTCATTTTCCATAATTCCGAGATGGAACTATGCCCACACTGCAGAAAGTAAATTGCATTCACCCTTTATATCAGAAGGGGCCCACTGCAGTGCTAAAGCCATGAGATAAAAACAAACCTTTTCTCCAACTTCCTGGAGCCTAAACTATGGATGGGACGTTCTTGGTACTGGGGACAGACAGTAACAAGTGTAAGGCAGCGGCAGCTGCTGGTATCTTGAGCTTTCGAACATGAGCGGTCTGGGGATGCCCACTCCCGCCCTGCAAGGACTGGAAGAGGGCTGGGAACGGTACCCACGTGCCCTCTCTCCTGCAGTCTGCTGCGAGATGCTGAAAACAAAGGCAGCGGCGTGGATACTGTCCAGCCACAGCTCTGAACGCGCGGCAGGGAATTTGCAGCGGCCCATGCCCTGCTCTGGCTCACGCACAATCCAAGTGGCAGATTTTTGCTTTTCCTTCTATATCGCACGATGTCTCCTACATCAAGGGATGTTTCACAGCGTTTTCTAAACAATTATTTCCGTTATTTCATTAACTGAATTTCGGTGTATGTTTCTCTCTCCCTTTGTATTCTTCCCTATCTATTATTTCTTTCCTTACCTTCTTCCACCTTTGCAAATCTTCCTCTCTGACCCTTTCTTTCCTTATATACATGAACTGAGAATAAAGCCTGTGTCCTGCCCTCCTGTTGAGAGTGCGTACCTGAGGTGCCTCCTGTTGAGGCCGCTGTGCGTCAGGGCTCCTTACTCAGACTGGTCACGTCCTCTCCTATTAAAGATTATTCTTCAGTCTTCTAACTTTGTATTTTACTGTTTAGAAATTGAAGCCACACTTCATATCTCTTCACACAGTATCCATTTATATTTTCTTCTAGTTTTAATGATGGATCAAAGATATGGCTTTCTCATGGCTGGTTTTATTTAAATAAATTGAGGTTATTGGTACATTTTGGGTATAGATTAGGATCACATTCCTCATTGGGAAACTGTACCTGTACAGTTTGACTCTCATTTTTTCTCTTTTTCCTGCCCTCTTTTTTTTTATAATCTAATATTTTCTTCCCCTTGTTTGCTTTCTCCTGCCCCTCCCTAGTTGTTTCCCTTTGAGCATTTTCTTCCCATTTCACAATATCTGTCATGCATTTTGGTTTATTTTTTTTTTTAATTTTCTTTCTTCCAGTCCTGTCATATAACCTCTCAAACCTTTCCTCTCTCTCTCCACATTATGGATCTGATAAATGCTATATTAGAATACATTTTTATCTTTTTCATTATTTTTTCCTTTTCTTCTCCATTTTTCTCTCTTTTTTTTTTTTTTCATTATTACAATCCTTCTGTCTTCCTGGGTTATTGAGATTGTAGAGATGACTTTAAAAATGACTTAAATGATAGTTAATAAATGGGTGGTTCTTTAAATGTTCATTTTATAGGTTGTTACTCCCTAGTTACAGCTATTAGATAATGAACCGAGTATTTGAATAAATGTAGTGGGTTTTTGCATACTGGAGACACCCAAAACCAAAAATATATCCCAGAGACAAAGGCAATTACTAAGAGACTTCTACAGTGATGGTAGAGCTTTCCATCCCAGATGCCTTAAATCTTCAAGGCAAAAACACAAAATAATGACAGAACAAGATAGATGCCTCCAAAAGCCCATAATTCCACAAAAAAAGATTCTCACATAAACCATGGTGAAGTTCCAGCTAAAGAAGCTAAACAGTTAGTGTTAAAATGTTTAAAATGAAAAAAGGTAAAGATAATCAGCAGAATCAATTATTGTCAATGAGCTTGAAGAAGATTGATAAACACAGCTGAATGGAATGAAGCAGATAATGTAGGATATTAAAGACTATTTCAATGTAGGGGGGTTAGGAAAAAGAATCAAGAAAAATTCCTGAAAATCACAAACAAACTAATGTGAGACCAGCACTGTGCCATAGCGGTCAGCGGAAAGGATCTCAGGACTTGAAGACAAGCTGGGGGTGTTAGAACATCAGTCAGTAAGAGTGAAAATATAATAAAAAGCAATCGAATGATTAGCCAAGAGTTACAAGAGGACATTAAAAAAACAAATTTAGGGATCCTAGGAATTGATAACGGGTCAAAATAGAGGTTAATAGCATAAAAATTTATTCCCTGAAATTATTGCAGAAATTTTCCCACATCTGGAGATTGTGATAGCCACTTGGTTAAAGGAGCCATTGAATCCCAATAGATCTGGATGTGGGGGTGCACGTGGAAAGCTGATGCAGGAGGATGGTCATGAGTTTGAGGCTAGGCTCATCTATTAAGGCCAGCCTGAACCACATAATATGATCCTGTCTCAAACAACAGCAACAATATGTAATGGCAAATGGCCAAACACTACCAGAAAATAACTACTCCAAGAATGAAATATCATACTCAAAATGCCAAAAGCTCATAGATGAGAGAGTGCTTAAAGCTAGTAGAGAGAAGGACTAAATGGTCTATAAGCCAAGCCTGTCAAAATAATAGCAGATTTCTCAAGACAAAATTTAATGGTGGAGAGACCTTGGAGCGAGTATTTTTAAGCCATAAAAGAAAATAATTGCATCCGAAATTATGATGTCCCACAAAGCAATCCTTCAAAATTGAAGGAAAAATAATAACCTTCCCCAATAAACATAAACAAAAGATATTTATGGTCAACAAACCAGCACTGCAGAAAATACTTGAGGGAAGCCTAAAGAAAGAAAAAGAACAGCAAGCATGAGGTCAAGGGGAAGAATGAATAGATTTTCTGGTAGACTAGCTCAACAAAAGGAAATCAGAAAGGAACTGAACACCGGAAAAAATAAAATAGTGGTAGATGTTAGTACCTACTTTTCACAGGTAACACGGTGCTATAGACAGTAAGGGCCTGACCTGAATGGTATGAGGTGAACTACTTTCCCCCACTCTGACCTTACATTTTGTTGCCGACTATGCTCAGACTAAACATGCAAAAAAATTAGCCCAAATAAATCTTCACTTCTTTTATTTATAGGAGTTGTTTTAGTTTCAGCAATGATAACAATTGAAAGGAAGAGTGGTGTGTGTGTGTGTGTGTGTGTGTGTGTGTGTGTGTGTGTGTCTGTGTTTCCCCCAGCTCATGATTTTAGTGGGTTCAGTCCAGAAACCCACCAGATCCAAGGCAGAAACCTTATGGCAGAAGGATATGGCAGAGAAAAGATCCTCCACTGCAGCCAGAAAGCCTCTCACAGTTTGGGGCTAGGGACCAGAAAACATCAACTAGATAACGTCCCCAGCGACCTAATTCTTGTAACACAACCCCACCTCCCAACATAGGAAACTTTGGGGTGACATTTTGGATTCAAACTATGATATCTCTAAAACTACTGTGAATGTCCCAGCTTTAAAAAAGCTTCATTTCAATCTCTTGATTGATTTAATGCTTGCTAGAAATTATTAATAACACCAAATGTTAGATAAAATTTCCTAATTCATTTGAATTTGATTTAAGATTCTAGATCTTTGTGTATGCTATTAACTACCAAGGTTTCTGTGAACATTCTGCTTACTTCACATGAGCACAAGATATTCTGTAGTCTATACACTGTTTATACTTACACCGTATACCTCAGCCTTTATCTCTTTTCTCTGTGGGGATCTGTCCCATATAACTAATATATATCTTTCCTTAAGGATGCTTTCTGGTTTTTGAAATATATCCCACCTCACTTAGGTCAGCCTTCCTTGGCAGCTCATGGAGCTGGGCAGCGGAACTCCATGTTGATGGAAGGAAGTTGTATAAATGTGTTTACACTCAGCAAGGCAGGTAGGATGACCCTCTCTTGCTCCAAGACTTGACCAATATAGTGTTCTAGTTACCTACAGTGGTAACTTTTTTCATACTCTACTCTTTACTGGATTTTTTCACTTTTTTTTTGCTTTGGCACTGCCCTATGTGTATTTGTCCCAATCAATTCTTAAATTATTTGTACTTTTGTCGTTGACTCAGTGTCTACTTCTTAAAATTTCAAAGATGTGGGCTGGGGATTTAGCTCAGTGGTTCTGGTGCCTGTCTTGGAAGTGCAAGGGCCAGGGTTCAATCCTCTATAACCACACACAATACAGGGCTGGAGACTCAAGCCCAGCAGCAATCAGTACCACATACCACAGTGCCGGGCGTGGTGGCTCATGCCTGTAATTCAAACACTCAGGAGGCAGAGGCAGGAGGATGGCTTTGATGTGAGTTTGAGGCTGAGCTCAAGGCCAGCCTGAACTACAAAGTGAGACCCTGTCTCAAAAAAACCTAAACAAAATGAAACAAAACAAAAAACCTTCAAGGACATATTCAGGGGTCTAATATCAGTGTTGTTATATAGATGTTTAGTTTTATAAGAGGCACATACCTTAAGGATATCCTCATAAGTGAAATAAATAGGGCACAGATAGGTACATATCGCATCTTTTCTCTGGTATGAGAAAATAAAGATGTAAATGAGTCCTAGCATTGTATGTTATATATTGTGAAATAGAAAATGCTCAGTGTAAATAGGGTGAAGGGGGAAAATGTTGAGATTATAACAAAAAAGTAAGGAAACAAATTTTATGTATATGGGGGGGTGGTAGGGTGGGTAGGGCTATGGGAAAAAATGAGAATTAAGTTGTGTCTTATACTGGTACAAATCCCCATTATGGAGTGCAATAATGATGTGTATATTTAATGTACCAATAAAGATAATTTAAAAAATTATAAGAGGCACATAACTCCTGGAAATGTTCGTGTTTAGACTCTTAATATCAGTGAATAGTGCTCCCAGTAATTCATATGCTCAACCAAAATATTCTAGCTTCTGTCAATGTAACTTATAAAAAATAGTATCTTATTGTGCAGTTAATTTGCCTTTTTGTATTTTTGATGAGGATAAATATCATTCCAGGCTTTTAAATGCTAATTTCCTTTCTTACTCAGAAAAAGATGCATGCTTGTGACTTTCTGTGGTTTATGCCAGCCTGAAAGCCTTATTTCTATAAATGCTTAAAATATATGATTTTCTCATTATTTGTTGTATAAAATATACTACATACCTTTTACATGTTTTTACACTTTTTTTTAGCAGTTTGATAAACTGAGTCTTTATTGGAGCCAATTTTATTAATATTTTCCATTCAGTACTTTTGGCTTTCGATTAAGAAATCATTTTCTATGCTGAAGCAATGAATATATTTTCCTACATTCTCTTTCAGAATACTTAAAAATTCCCCTTTAATGTTTTATTATTTGGTGCTTAACATTTAATTTTTCTGTATAAAGTGAGGCCTCAACCCACTTTCACCATTTCTCATAATGATCAAGGATCATTAACTTTTCTGATACTATTTATAAATGACTCTTCTTCATTTGTTCTTTCTTTCAAAATTGTTTTCTTCAAGTTAAGAGTCAGTATGTATTTGCTGTGAAGAGCTAGTAAGATATATCTTATTTCCCAATCACCTGTGGTTCTCTACCACAAATTTTTCTTTATAGACTTTTTACAGCAGGGAAGCATAAATGGTGAAAGAGAAAGAAACAGTATTGGGCGGCATTCGATTCCCTAATGTACACATTCATCTCGGCATCTGCTTAGGAGGCTTTTGCTTTTTTCATGTCTTTATTCAAATGTCTTCACATTAAAGGTTTTTTCCTCAGCATTTTATCTTTAGAAATTTTTCTCTTCTTTGTTAGTGTCAGCTACTCTTCAACTCTCATTTGTATTTTTACCATGGAACTCATTATTTTCCTATATTATATATAATATGTTTGTTTTATTTTTTTTTTTATTTTTGCCTCCTATTTCCTCAAACATGTAATAAAAGTATTCTACCAGTGGATAAGATGTTGTCTTTTTTGTTTACAGTTGTCTTATGACCTAGAAAAACAGAGGAAGAATTTTATGGGCAAACTAGTTTTTACAGCTTTAGAAGTATGATTATGTTTTAGAAGAGTTATTTTCATATCTACTAGAAACTTTACATTTTATCATTATTTTCTTTTAATGTCACATATGCTGTTTATTTTAATTTCATTCATCATCACTGAGATAATACGCTTACTTTATTGTCTTTGAGAATTCCTATTTGAGATTTGAAAGGAATTTCTATTTGAATTCTCTTTGAGATTTGAAATGACTAATTACATCCTTATTATTATTACTTTTTAAAATTTGGGATGTCCATTTCCTTGTGGTTTTCTGTTTTGAGTGTGATAATGATTTTATACATTCACATGTATGGAAAATTTTGATTAAGAATACATAGTAAATTCTATTTGTCAGAGTATATTATACATTTGTCCCAAAGAGTTCCAATGGCAATAATGTCCAATGTTAAAGTAAGTTTAAACAGAAATATTCCAAGAAATACATGTAATACTACTTTGGACAATAAACACATAATATATTAAAGTAAATTATAAAGAAACTTTTTAAAAAAATCCATGCATATATATTTTATCTTTTACTACCTTTGATATTCTGGAATCTGTGGTTGTTTACATCTGATATTTATTGTCTTCTTATGGTAGTAGTTTGTTCTGTTTGGTAAAATTTTGTTATCAGCTCATGTTCCTTTAAATTCAATTTTGAAGAATCTGAGCGATCAGCCTTGAGGGTCTTCCTCTTTGTAAGGTGTTCTTGGTTTGTTTTTTGTTGTTTGTTTCTACCAGAGAAACTTTAGTCAACTTCACAACTTGCTCTTTCTTAGCCTACAGGAATCCATAAGTTGAAACCACATTGTAAGACAAAGACAAGTCCAATGTTGCAGATTCCCAATAAATGATCATTTTTATTATTCTAGATAAAGGCTGCATAGAAATAGATTTCCCTCAATAGCTACCTTGGTTTCCAGTAAGTTATTTGTTTCTAGGGTTTTTGTAAAATATACCTGTGTCACATGTTCCAGATATAGTCTGCATGGTCAGGTTTAGCTCTCTTCTTTTGAAGAAGCTCAGAACCTCATTTGTTGTTACATTCACAGCATTTACAGCAACTCCCAAGGCTCTGTCTTTCCTGGGTCAGGCCAGGAAATACCCAAGCTTCATTCCATAACCACTCCAGTATTATAAAAATATGCTGTATTATTGTCACTGGATGTAATAATTTATATTCTTCCAAATCATAAATAGATTAGGGTTGTGACCATTATTTTATATTTACATGTTTAAAATGAAAACGTTTCAAAATATCCAACTTATCATCATCTTGTGTGGTAGGTGAAAGACTTTCCTTATATGCTACAAGAACCCCCTTTGCTGGCATTCTTAGCACAGCCCTTTAACTGCGCCGACAAGACATGATTTGTGCTTCAGATGCATTAGCTCACTCTTCAGTCCACCCATTTAAGTTTTAAGACTTACTGTTTTAACATTTGATAGGCACTTGTATTTAAGCTGCTCCTTGTTCTACCACTTTAGTTTCCTCCCAACTCACTTTAAATAAGTTATGTTAATGTCAGAGAATTTTGTGCTACTTTTATTATACATATATAAAAATTGTTAGTTTTTAGCTGTCTTTATTTCCCCGTTTTTATGGCAGTGCTTTTGCCCATGTAGTGGGGTGTGTATTTCTTCACTTGAAATTTTCTGTTTTCCCCCTAACTGCTGGTGAATATGTACTCTAGAAACAATCCAAGCATATGTGTCTGTGGCCTGGAAAATGTTAAGCCATCATGGATATTTGGAATGAGTAGCCATCCTGCGATAACGAAGCTCCATTCCCCATGGAGGTAGCACTGGCAGCTGGGTCACTGTCTTCTCTCTCTTACCTGCTCTCAGCCTTGGTCCATGGCTCACATCACTGCAGGGTTTGAGGAGGAACCTTTTATATTGTTTCTCAGAAACCAGATACCTACTCACATTCCAGGGTCCACCTGTTTCACCAAATATGCTGCGATTTTTGCTTTATTTGTTTCTTTTGTGTTTTGACATTCTCTGCATCAAATAGGTTCCTATAGTTTGAGAGACTCAATAAATGTATCTGGTCAAGAGATGTGAATTGTCTGTTTCTCTAGTAAGTTTTCTATCATTCCAAGGGAGTTGGGACTATCCAGGGATAGATGAATGTCCTCCTTCCCCAGCTGTGATGTAATGTGCTTTTGAACTGTCTTCAGCCTACCTACTTTCTGCTGGATTCCCACTGAAAATTCACGCTTCACCCTATTCTAAACAATAAAAGAAAAGTAAGTTTATTTATGTCTGTAATTTATCTGATTTTTTTCATGAGTTTCTGCTCTACTGAGAAACAAGGAAATGATGTTAAACTAGAATATTTTAAATTAAAATTTAAATTAAATATGAGCAGATACTCTTTTCAGTTCAGGTGTTCTCTTTTGGGTTCACATTTCTGCTTCCACCCTTTTAGGCTAATGAAGGATTGAGTACAGTGTATCCATTTCCAGCATAGCAGTGAAGAAAAAAACAGGTGCTGACCAGTGTCACATGCAGCAATATTTGTATCCTTGCCAGCTCTTGACCAGTGACAGGTCCCTGTGATGTAGCACACCTGGCCTTTGACACTGCTATGCTAATACAGCTAGGGAATATCAGCTTGAGTATTTGCTTCCGACCCTAAATCAGAAGCAGTTTGCTTTATTCATTGTTGCTGTAATCATTTGCTGTCCTTGTACTCTCTTGAAAATACCTATTCCTTTGCTGAGCATGAGATTGCCTCTGGACACCATGACTACAACATGTGGAGAGGAGGGATTTGTAAGCAGCCTCAGACTCACTGCAGATACTTCTGTAATTGCTATGTTGTTCATGCCCTGGTGGCTTGGGTTCTCCCTCCTCTAGATGTCTTCTCATGTCACTTAGACAAAAAGATGATAGGTAGGGAGAGAGATAGATAGATAGACAGATAGTAGATAGATAGATAGGGAGATAGGTAGGTAGATAGGTAAGCAGATGATAGATAGATGGTAGAAACCTGATAGATTTTTTCTGCTTCTAGGTTTCTCCTTATGTTTTTCAAAAAATGTTACTTCTATTTTTTTGTCATACATCTGTCATCTTAAAATTTAGGAGACTGAGACAAAGGGTTAGAGATTCACACTATTCTGGGTATATAGCAAGTTCAAGGCCAGCCCAGTTACCAAAAGAGAAGCTGTCTCAACTTACTGAGAGCCCTAAAGTTTCTAAAAGTCAGTTATTTCCAGAGTAATGCTAGAGAAAGTAGAGAAGTATGATAATTATGTATTTCCATGTGCTTTTTGAGTAGGACTTCCAGATTTATATAAAAATATGGTCTTTTCAATTAAAAGATAAAAATTTCTGTCTTCATTTTCCTCACCTTTTGAAATAGATGAACAGTTAGATTATTTTGATTATTTTGAAGATAATTTGGCTTAGAGAGAAATGGTTCTTCATTCCAGGCTGCCTTTCTTATTATCTAATGGCACAATATTTTACAAGGCTCATGTCTTTTTTTAAAATTTCATTTCTTCCCCATTAATTGAAAGACATTATAACAACTAGAGAGATTATTTCTTCATAACTTTAAAATTCTATGATTCAGCTCATTGCTAGAAATTGCACAGTATACCGAATATAGAGAAATTTTAAGGAGCTGCAGTTAAAAACGCAGGGTGTCGATCAAGGTTAAATGAAAGCAAAGAGCATTTGTCAGCCACTTTTCCAACTCTCCCTTTCATTACCATCCAAATAGCACACTTTCTGTTCATTGTCCCCTTGGACTGGTCCGAACTTTTGAACAGCCTTGACCGGAGCTCTTTCCTTTACTTTTCATTAGATGCTGTCATTTACATTTGCTAAAATGGCACCGAAAGAAAGTGTCAAAAAGTATATTTAATATTACACTAAAGTACCTTATTGGGCACGTTAGAAAATTGATACTAATGGCACTTCTCCAGAGAGCTGGAACACGTTAATGGCCCAGCACTTGTCACCGTTTGGTGAAGTCTAAAATCATCTCTAAAGGTCCTTTTAAAAATACAATATGTTCTTTTTATGAAATTGCTTTGTTTTTTTATGTATCATATTTACTTTACCTTGTGAACTCTTCTTCACCAGCCAAAGTGGTATGCAGAGCTCTATGCAAAACGAGGAAGAACTGAAGAATCAATTTGTCTTAAGTGGCAACAGCTGAATTGATTTTTTAAAAATCCGAGATTTATCGCATAATAAAACTTGAAAAGTGCGTTGAGTTATAATGTCATCAGGTCTCCTTGTCCTCATTAGCGTCCGCTTTGCAAAATCGCTCGCGGGTGAATGAGGGGCCCGAAACTTAGAAGTGAAAAAGGAACAAGTGTGTCTTTCTGCAGCTCTCACTTGCTCTTAGTGGCGGTGGCCCGCTTCCTCTGGCGTTTCCCAGCGTGAGGTGCAGGATGGATCGTGCTTGTGCGGTGTGCAGAGCGCTCCCGGAGCGCCAAGTAGTGTTTTAGGGGTGAGTCTCAGCTTGGCCGCCAACGGGGCAACACTGAGCTTATTAAATAATACCCTGTACCCCGAGGAGGAACCTATCCTTTTACCTTCACACTCTGTTCCTGAAGCAAGAGCAACTCCCTAATATTTGGCTCTTTTTAGAAAGTTCTTCCAACTAGATCAAGTTATCATTTGAAACTCCCAGCCATTGTGGTCCTTAAATTGGAACTAATTATGGAAACTGTGAGAAGTAATTACTTTAAGATCATTTACATTATTTATTGTTTAATTAGAACACTAAGTCAATACTGAGCAATTAATTAGCTTTTGAAAAAGATTTAGGAATTCATGAAAATTTTGGATTCATATTGAAGCACATTGACATCGTTTTAATAGAAAGTAATACATAATTTCTTGGATGTATTTAAAATATGACACATGCATGCATTTCTCATAAGGACATACTCTTGGCATAGAACTTACAAGTTGAAACAAGTTTACTAGTTAAACCATACTAAAAATAACAACAGATTTCTGACAACGTGTCCAGTATCTAATATTTTAGTTTAAGTAAGAGAATATATTTAATTGACTAACATAATGTACATTTGTACTAAACATTTGCAATGCCCAAAGGTTTTTAATAAGTAATCTATATGAACATTTCACATAAGATACTAGTTAACAATATAAAAGTTAGTTGAGTAAATAAAAAGAAATTTGGAGAAAAACCTGTGTATGGCAGTGGAGAAATGAATGTGAGTGAAAATTAAAAAAAAAAATAAAAACAAAAACAAAAAACCATCACTTTTTCTCACTAAGAGAATAAATAAATAAATAAGTAGAAATAAAATATGACTTTTTCCCAAAAAAAAGTAGTTGTTTTTGTTTTTAGATATGCTTAGTTATCAACAGATGGTACATGTAGTATCCAATGCAGGATACTTGGGGGCAGTCATCAAGTGTCTCTCGGAAGGTCATATGTTAAAGTTCAGTCCCTGGCCCAGCTGCGAGGTGGCAGAAGCCTCACTGTGGGACAATGAATGGTCTGTGATGTGATGAGCTAGTCTTTAAGTTATAGGTTACATTATTCTTGAGCCCTGAAGGAATTTAACTTCTTGTACAAGGTCCTTAAAATCATTTATACACATATGTTTTCCCAGTTAAAGAGTACGGGCTGCAAAGGTGGTGTCAAGGTTACCTTACAGGCAGTTAACTACTGCAAGGGGGTGCATCATGAATGCTGCTATTAGCACAAGTGCACGTATACGTGACACATACAACATAAATACACATAATCATAAACATCTCAATGATATCACCAACTACTGGATTTTTACTATCAATACTTGTGTATAAAACAAAATGATCTATCATAATATAAAAACTCTTAGAGTTTAAGAGAATGTGAACAAGTTGATTGAAAAATGGGCAAAAGAACCAAGCAGATAACTCATCAAAGATGAAATAGATAGTAAACATGTAAAGAAACAGATTCATACTATATGTCATTTTGGAATTGCAAATTAGAACACCAATAAGATTGCCATCCACTTATTAGGAAGGCCAAAATATAAAACATAGTTAACAGTAAGTACTGATAAGGGTAAAGTGATAGAAATTCATTCTTCATTTGTTGGAAAGAAAATCACAATTGATATTTTGGAAGACACTTTGGCACATTTGTATAGATATAAACATATTCTTACAAAATGGTTCACATTTTGCCCTTTGGCATTTACTCAAACTGCACACAGCTGTAGAAAACAACTTTTTTAATTATCAAAAGTTGCCTAGTGCATGCAATGCCTTGGGTTTATAACCTAGTACTGTCCCCCAAAAGCAAATATTTTCCTGTACTTCAGTACATTCAGACAATGAGCTTGCAAGCCATGAAGAAATCTACATTTTAATGAACCACAGTATACTCAGAAATAAGCAGTGAGACATCTGGATATGAACAGTGGTGCCTCTAGACAAAGACCTAGCAAGTTATGAAAAGATAAAGGGGGAGTTTCATAAGAGAAGCTACAGTGAAAAGGCTAAGAGCAGTTTACCTCCACCTATCTGATATTTTCTGGAAGCAAGGCTACAAAGACAAGAGAACAATACATTGCTGGTAGGAAGGTCCTGGGAGGGAATGCTGAACAACCATAGCAGTGTGTGGGCTGTGGGACTTTCGGTGTGAAGCAAAACCTATTTTGTAGGAAACCTTTATACACTTATTAAAACTCAAAGACTATCCAGAACCAATAGGGGAGTGTAAGGTGTACTACATACTTTATTCCCTCCAGATGCATAAACTGATCAGTTATAACCAGTGCACCCCAGTCTTCTTGGTGTCCATGGTATCGTTACCTGGCATGGAGAGCTTTCTTCTGAACTCTCTATTCAATTCTGCTATGACTCTAAGCTGCTCTAAAAAATTAAGTGTGATGATTTTTTTAAAAAAAATGCTTTTCATGGTATAAATTTCAGATTAAGTGGAAGAATATTTCAATTATAATTTATATCTCCTAAGTTTTAACTAAAAGTTGTAACCAAACACATTTTTTCACATTTAAAATTAGTTATAGCAATACCTGACAATTCCTTCTGCACTCCTATGCATTTTTTAATGTAATCATATCTATAACATTTTCTAACTGGTACTAATGGTAAACTCTCTTCCTATAATTAAACTAAGTGTGCCTTGAAATAAAAAAATATTTTTCTTTGTCACCTTGCTCAGCAGATTCTCTGCCTTATAATTGGAATAAAAGATTACATGACCAGGTCCAGATTACAGACTATTGTTTGATAAACATATAAAACTTTACTCATAAGAAGTATTTTTGTAAATGAGAATGAAGATTTGTCATGTACAGGTACAAATTCTCAATGTTGAGTATGAACATAATGTATATATAGAATGTACCAATAAAAAACATTTTTTAAAAGAAACATTTTCTTTTGTTCTATTCACTGTTAGATCATATTCTTTGATAAAAGAAAGATAGCATATTATATAACTTTTTAATTATCTCTCAATTTAGTAACAGAGTTTCATAGTAGATATTTTTAAGTCATCCTTTTTACAACTCAGAATGCATATGTCCCTTTGTGTCCCTAAATAATTCCAATATTTAATACAAAAACAAAACTATGAATATATCTCACCAACATTCCTCTTTTAAGCATCATTGCTACAAGAACATTATTTTCTTAAAGAAAATATTTCAATAGGTTCTATGGTATATTTCTAAAGCTGTGATCAATAAACACCTCTTTAATGAGAAGCTAAATTTTGTGATTAAAAGCTTGAGATCTTTTCTTAAAAATGAGACTGTGCATCTAACCCCATAGGAAGTATGCACTGTTCTTATTCCAATCTCTAGCCCTCCAATCTTATCAACTCCTAACTCAAACACTGCCTCATTATTACAGTTTAAAGTTTCAGATTGGAATGTACAGTCATTTTCTTTCACCTCTTAACTAAACTTGTGCCAAGCCATTTGTTTGCATTTACAGCTTTATCCCCTGTCTTCTTCTCCCTTGGTTCCCAAGTCTCTTGTAAATTAATTTCACATGCTACAAGTAGAAAGGACATTTTGATATCCAGTTCTTACCCTTTATTTCAATTCAGTATTTGTGCAATTGAGTATTCCGGCAGCAGCTTGGTCCCTTGATACTTCCATGTGCTAAATATAAAGAGAATAAACACCATTTTGCATGATTGTTGTATCCAAGAATTCGTGTCATTTACATATGTCACAAATATTTTACTTGAAAAATCCCTGTACTAACACAAGTTCTGTATTCTAATGCACTTGGGTTTTTGATATCTGTGTCATCTGAAATTTAGTTCTGATTCGCAAAGAATGTGAAAACGAAGCTGCTTCCTTCAGTACTCCTCCCAAATACATTTACTTCTCTGAATATGCTAAATGGGACCTTAAATTTGCTGCCTATGTACATGAGAATGAAAACCAGATGTCCATTGATAATGGTATTGCTGAGGCTGACACTTTGTTAAGTGAAAATTCCTGCAGTGTTGCTGAAGAAGCAGAAAATGTAATGTCGCTTATTTGTATGAGTTTTACCTTTTTGTCTGGAAATTCTGTATGGCTGAGTAGACTCCCAGTGCTCAAGAAGATTATAAATAGGTACCTAGCATTTCCAGAAGTTATTATTTTGACATGGGGTTATAAGAATCCCGGTGTTCTATAAATTGGACACAAGGCAAAGGCTATAAAAACAGGTGAACACTGACTTCTAGAGGGGGATTAATTAGGCCATGGCCTATTTTTTAAACCTTGGTTTGGATTTTATTTTTAAAATAATAGTTAAAGTACACATTCAAAAATGTTCTATAAACACTGTGAAATATATAGTGCACCGGACTGCTCTGACCTTTTTAAAATTCTTCATTTCACTTGGCCAGTCACTTCCATCTCTGCAACAGGTTTACTGTACTTTTCAAAAGGAAGAGAAAGGGATGGTCAGCTCTTTCAAAATCTTGCTTAGAATACTGAAAAGGTCAACAAACTGCAGTGGGGAATGTAAAAGGGAGACCAATGAAATCTGGTACCTTGTTTTTATGATGAAGATTTTGCAAAAATTGAAAATGTCACAACATGAAGTCAATTTTCAGGAAGTGCCTGAGACAAGTAACAGACAGAGCTCATCACCACTGCACTCTTAGCTTGGGATCTCTAGTTTGTGATTAAAAGTCTGCTTGGATTAAAAAAAATAATACAACTAAGTTTTTTTTTTTGTTTTTTTGTTTTTTTTTTTTTGTCTTTCCTTATCAAGGATACATTCTGTAAGAACATAGAAGGAAAAAACAAAAATGTAACATTCAGTAGTTCTCAGCAGGCATTGCTTTTTCTCCCCAAGGGAATAGTCAGCACTTGATAATTTCTGGAGCTATTTTTAATTGTCCTTACATGGGGCAGTGGATTGCTTCTAGCACCTAATGTCTATAAGCCAAAGATCCTGCTAATCCTCTTACAGTAGGCAAGCCAGTGCCATACCATGAGGACTTATCTGGCCCCTAATATCAATAGTTAGAAATTGAGAAAAATTATAATGTATAGCTTAATAATGTTTACATGAATTTTACATCACTGCAACACTAAGAACTCTTTTAAAAATTTTAATGCTTTCATATATAGTATGTGTACCATCACTCTTGCTCCTGCCCCAATGGTACAAACAGAAAATGGGCATGATGAAGAGGGGGACTTCTGGTTTTCTAGCTATCGATCTTGAGTAACTTTCCAAAATGTGAAACTGCTGCTTTTTATATCTCATCCATAATTTTAAATTTTTAGTAATTAAAAGAATTGAGCAAGAGTACAGAGTATCAGGTAAGATTAGTGGCCTTTTGTACATTGCTCCACCCATCTCTTAATGATTTGTACAGTTTGCCAAAAATCTATTCCAACTGGGGCCGGGGAGTTAGCTCAGTGGTTCCGGCGCCTGTCTTGCAAGCGCAAGGGCCCGGGTTCGATTCCCCGGAAACCACATAACAATACTGGGTGTGGAGACTCACGCCCAGCAGCAACCAGTACCACGTACCACAGTGCCGGGCGTGGTGGCTCACGCCTGTCATCCCAGCACTCGGGAGGCAGAGGCAGGAGGATTGTGACGTGAGTTGGAGGCTGAGCTCAGGGCCAGCCTGAACCACAAAGCGAGACTCTGTCTCAAAAAACCTAAAAAAAAAAAAAAAAAAAAAAAAAAAAAAAAAAAAAAAAAAAAAAAAAAATCTATTCCAACTGGACCTCTAGGTGAACTCTCTTCCCAACCCCCACAGCCAGCAGCCAACCTATAGTCTTCATCTCTGTGTATCCTGGGTGGACTGCTATTATTCATTTTGAAATATGGAACTAGAATTTATTTCTGCATCACCTACATGCAAGGAATAAGCAGGAAATGGAACTGTTTGGGATTTAAAACCTTACCTAAATATCATAAACAACTAGTAATTACTTGTTGGACAAAATAAATTTTAGCTCAATTTAGATGTAAATACAATTCTTTCCCAAGATGGCCTCTTGAACTTTGTAATATGTAATCATATATAAATATGATCCCTCTTACTATATCCTAAAAATAAAGCATATTAGTTATAATCAGTCACAGTATATGTCCTCCAACTTTGAGGTTATCAAAGTAGAACTGAGAATAAAGAAATCATGGAGAGAAAAAAATAAGTCTTAAGAAAAAATGGAAAATAAAATACAGATGACCTCAGAGATCAAGAATGACAAAAAATAATGGCCCTCAGCCCATGTGATTCTCAGGGTTCTTCCATAGCATTTAAAAGTCACATAGAACTCTTAATTTCCATTCTAACCTTAACTTCTTTGTCTTGTTACCAAATAATGAGTTAGTCTTTTCATTTTATCAATGTCTGTCACTGATGTAGCTAGTCCAAGAAATTATCATTTTATCATAAAATAACAATTCCTTCTGAGAACAATATACACTCAATTCTACAGCTTTTAATATTCCATTTATATCACATACTTCTGTCTCCGAATCTAGAACAATGCTCTCGACAGCCCCAAATTTAATGTAACTCTGGAAGTGAGATTCCTATGTCATTTATTTTAGTTACTTGGCATCTATCTGCATTTTGATTTCCTGGGTTTTTTTTAAATTGTGATTTGAAAACAATAAACATGGATGCATTAAATAGTATGTTTGGAATATAGCTGTGTGGTGCAGAGCTGTAATTTTCATATGCCTGACTTCAGACTACTTAGGAAACAAAATTAGAGCAGGTGTGTATATTGAAGAGCCTGAAATTGTTGGGGGGAAATGGGGGAATGCGCTGGAGGTAAACACGTAACGCTTGGGAAAATGAGAAGTAAATAAGGAAAACATCAGTAGACCTAACGTTGAACTCTATGGCTCTCTCTAAAAATGAAAAATCATTTAGTGATGTGTTCAGATTGGTGTAACTCTGAGGAATGGAAGGACGTTAGAGAGGAGGCAATTTGGACAGGGTATGTGAAAAACTTTCTGACGGTGAATCTGCTGGAACATGGACTTATTCCTCAAGAGATGTGGTGAAAAAACCACATCACTTGAACAGTATAAATCAAAAGAGACAAAACACCGCCAAACATTATTTATTTGTTGATTCTGCATAGCAACTGGTAAAGTCCTTTAGGGAAGTATTTCATCAAATAGATGAGATTTCCGAGTCCCCTTTCAGTTGTTGGATTCATGTTTTTTGAACTTTATATACACTAAGAAAAGTACTGTGTGTGTCACACCTTAATACCTATATAGTTGCATTTCTTAAATTAGAAAATGTTATAAAATACATATTATACTTTGTTATTCAAATAATAATATGGTTTTTATTCTGTACTACTTTCTGTGGAAGAAAAAGAACTTAGATCTTAGTATCTAGGATTTATGGCTTTGTTTTCAGTGTTGATTGTGTACACCCAAGTCCTATAACCTCTCTGAAAGTTACTTTCCACATTTATAAATTTGGTGACGAAAGATGATATTATCTTTATAAGACTTGGTTGAAAACAAAACAGTACAAGCACCATTCAGTAAAGACTAATTATACATTGTGCATAATACTGTTTTCAACCTCACAATGAAATTACCACCTCACACTAAGTTGATTATATGTTTTCTTTTGTTATGGTGATGAAGACTGCTGCTAATACAAAATATTCAAATCGTTGTTCTTGACATCTTAGGCATAGTGAAGGAAGATGATAACTGCAATTAAACTTTATGAAGCTCATCTAGAAATGGACTATTGCTTTCCTGTCTAAAATCAATGTTTTGAAATAGAGCTGGGAGATGTAGATGAATGTACATATATATGCATTCATACACAAATACATGGCCATAAATTACAAGGTCTCCCACAAAAGTTTGGATTGTGATTGGCTGGTGTGATTAATTCAAGGAGAAAAAAAACCCCTCAAATTTGGATAGAGAAGTTTAAAAGTTGTTGCAACGATTACTTATTTATCACATGCTACCTGAAGCAACAGTACATCTTCAACTGAGATAAGACTGGCTGATGTTCAAAGAGAATGGTAGAGAAAAAAAAAAACAACAGAAGTCCATATATATTATTGAGTACCTCTTAATGCAACTAGAAAACCACAAACCTATTTGGGGTAATTCTACAGTGAGAGCCAAGAGCAGGCCAACAGGAACTATGATAACAACATCATTTGGCTAATGTGCTGTTTATGTATACAAAATGCTTCGCAAATGGTAAAGGGAAAATCACAGCAGAATAGTTTCTAAAAGCATCTTAGTTTTCTAAAGCCACACTTATCTAAAATTGTAACAAAGAACAGCAGGAGCCGTGTGACAATGAAGCCAGGACAAAATGAACGAAGTCGCAGCCAAATGTCAACATATAAGGAAGGGATTTTTGAGGCACGAGGAAAAAAAAATGTATTGGGAAATGAGAATACAGTAGTTTTATAGAGATTTGGAACTTTAAATTATTCAGAACTGGTACAATCAAAACTATAACACGTGCATGTGTACCATCTGCTTGCCTCCAAAGAGGAGTCTTTGGAGAATTAATTTCAGCTGCCAGAATTACAGGAAAGGAAACTGATCTCTGGTTTATCCAAATCATTACTTGAAAACAGGAACTCAAGAACAGAGAAGAGACTTGGACCGTCTGGCTCCGTCTCCATGGAGAGATTCCCTTAGAGATTTCGGCAGCTGCAGGAAAATGTAGGTAGAGAGAGGCGAGGTACAGCCCGCAAAGTCAAATTCATGCTGACAGAAGTGTGAAGTGTTTATGGCTCAAAACATGTTTTAAGGAGAGTTTCTTGTACTTAAATGCTGACTTAAAAAAACTGTCTTGTGAATATTTTAGGAGGTAGTAGAGAAAGATTTTTAGTAATGTTTAATCACCTTTTGCTGTTATTTTACTTATTTATTTTTCTTAATCTTGTAACAAGAAAGTAGAACCTGACATTTTAGACCTCATTAAGAATTCTAGTGTCAGTGTTCTAAGGAGTCGTTAAATCCCATTTTAACTGAATTTTTAAAATAATATTTCACCTTAAACACAAATGTATATTTCCACACGTATAGAATTTTATTTAGATTGTATTAGTCAAAAATAGTTATCCTGTTCCTACAAGTAAACACCCAAAGAAATATTTTATAGTTTGGGACGTTGAGAACTTATAATTTAAATATGGTATAAAAATTAAACAAAGAGATGTGATAAAAAATGTAATGAATATTTACATTTAAAACAATTACTGTAAAAGACAGTTCTTGTCACCCCCACATACTCCTCTTCAAACATGTCTACTTCTTTACTCTCACCACTTTTCAGAGCATTCTGGAAATCAGGTGGGTCTTTATGTAGTATGATAAAAACTACAGTGAATTCTGCATCTCAGTGCCAGGCAGGGGAAAAGCAGGCTCCTGGAGCATTGTGGCACGTCTTCATCCATCTTATGCTCTAGATTTGGCACTCTGCAACTCCTGGCTCTTCTTCAAAGTAAAAATGAGCATGAAACATAAATGTTTTCAATCGATTAAGAACATGGAGACAGCTGTGACAGTGTAATTAGGGGCACTCATGGACGTTTGAAATCTGAAATAAACATGGAAGATCAATAGCATGTCAAAGAACATCAAAAGACAACATATGAGTATTTATCAAGCCAAAAATATACCTTGTAAGTGTTGTGTATTCAAAGTGAGAGGAAATAATGTGTGATCCATGGTAGAAGGAGTTGACCTTCTAGTGATCAAATTTGTTTTTGCCTTTCAGAGAAGCTGGTAACTATGAAAATAATCTATAGATTCCAATAATTTCAGTAGGATTAGCTTTACTCACTAAGGAAAGTGGTGAAAAGTTAAAAATTCGTGAGTGTTTGGATAGACAGATGGGCAGGCAGGAGGACATCACTTTTTCCATGAAAAAAAGTCTTGCTGGTGAAGCATCTTCACACTCATGTTTCTGACTCACCTCACTTATCAATAGTAATGTTAACGCACACGTGCACACCCCCAGAGGGGGTCTTGTGAAAACAAAACCGAGAAACGAATCTATTCACAAGTGGTATCTAGGCTGCAACACTAATTCAAAGGTTTTCAGATATTAAACATTAAATTGCCCATAAAACTTCACCGAGATTGAGTAACACAGTCTCAAGGAGTGTAGATTGAAGTGTACAAGTATAAAAACCTCATCTCTAAACTGAATAAAAAATATAATAATCATAAAATTTAAAAAAACACATTTCCTTCTAAATGGGAAATGAATATCAGAGAAAATAAATAACCATTTTTGGTAGTAAAAGTTATATTAATGCTCATATATTGAGCAATAAATGTCCTTTTGCATTATATAAGATATTTGACATGTATTACTTCGCACTGTATTATGTGTTCTACACATTTGCTCTATTTTTATATGAGAAAATAAGCCTGCTAATGGTTCAATAACTTGTTGAAGTTAGGAAATAGAGAAATCAGAAGGATAAATCAGATGGCTTGAGTGCTGGGTTTGCTTAACTGATCTGAATTTTGACGAGTAACAAAGGGTCCTCAAGTGATTAAATCCTGGGTAAAAGAGCTCTTTGATGCTCATGTAAATGAGGAACATCAACAAATATGAAACAGCAAAGGATTGGTATGAAATAGAGAACTATACTCTTGAGGGAAACAGCAAGAAACGAATCTATTCACAAAGTGCTGAAAGTACTACATTGTGTGAAAAAGTACTACATAAATACTCAGTTTTTCTGAATCACTTGGCTTCCCGGGATGAAAATGCAAGGTTATCAGTATTTCCTGGTACTCTGCACATGCCAACTCTCATTTATGTGGATTTTCAGAAATTCAATAATCAACTAATTAGTATCAAAACTATGATCTGATGGCTGATAAAGACATGTATTTATTTTATCCTCTGACACAGAAAAAATAAATCTTTGGGGGAGAAAGACATCAAAGAATAGTAATCATGGAATTTCATGTTCATAGTAACAGGGAGATGTCAGCTAGAGACTTTGTGCATTGGCTGAATTAAAAACCATCTATTCTACTGAAAGCATTTACAGATGAGAAAATTAAAGGCTACTGAATCATGAACACGTTGAATCTCTCAGTTTATACTTGTGATCTCTGTTATAATATATTATATGACCCTTGCATAACATTAACAAAAATGACTTACAGAAGCATTAGTTATGAGAACTTTAAGATAATATACTTGAAAATTCTTCAATGTGCTAAGCTGAAATTATATCACACAAAATTACTAAAATGTAACTAGATTTGCATGAGGGGGTGGTTATATATCAATTCTGTACCCAATCTACTAAAATAACACTTGGAAGTTCTCTTTCCTACATAGGCAGATTCTCTGTCAATATCAATATGGAGATTCAATATTCATAAGAATTATGCAGACTGTGACTATCTGAAAACAATTGCAAAAACTAAAATAATAATTTAGAAAGATCTACATCCTTGAATGTTGTTTTACAATATTCAAACTTCCTGTATCATGCATATTAGTTTTTGGGGGGATATTGTTATTATTTGTTTTTCTGTTTTCTGGTATTGAAAATCAAGCTCAGAACCTTCCCCTTACCAGGCAGATGCAGCCTCACTGAGCTACATCACCACCATATCACTAGAGTATTATAATACATTACAGAAAGTGATTATAATGAAAAGAAATCTACCTGTATCTAACCCATAGCTGCCCAGTTTTCCTTTATTCCAAGATTCTAAGTAGAGTTTTATTCTGGAAAGTACAAACCAGATTTTCTATTGGTGACTGTCAACTCCTACTACCACCTGTGTGTGAAAATTGCATGACAGAGACTTTAAACTCAGCAGTCACATGATTGTAATACAATCTCAATGTAAGTTAATTAGTTGTCTACAGGCAAAAACATCAGATCAGATGGGACAATGGTCTTTAAGACAATGATAATTCTTGTTAAGAAGAGAATTACTCCTGCACAAGACATCATGATGGCAAATCAATATGGAGATGCAGTATTCATAAGATTTGTGTCATCATAAAGCTGTATGGAAAGGCTCCAGAACAATTTTCTTTCTTTGAAGTCAGTGTAAAGTTTCTTTGATTTCTCTCAAGCTCTTCTCAGTTTTACAAAAATATTAACATGTAACATTTCCCTTCATTAGAGTCATTAGATAAATGCCAACTTAGTGCTAGGAAAAATCCATTTTTAGCTGAAACGG
Organism: Petromus typicus; assembly: GCA_004026965.1. Lineage (NCBI taxonomy): Eukaryota > Metazoa > Chordata > Mammalia > Rodentia > Petromuridae > Petromus > Petromus typicus. Next base: position 27,316 of record PVIR01013665.1, read on the forward strand.
AGCCAGATTGTCCTAGTTTATTATGTTAAAAAGAATCAGAAATTAATCATTCTACTATTAGAGCACAGCTGTTTTTGAAATGTGTCTTTGATTTTCAAGAGTTTATATCTTAAGGACTTATTATTAAGCATAATGGTGAGTTTAGAAGTAGAGAGAAAAGCATAGTTTAAACAAGCTGACATTCACAGAAGAATAAAAACAGTTTTGTCCTTCTGGATACAAGCTTTGAACAAATCTTTTTTCACTCCCACATCTATGAAGTGAAGGTGCAAACCTGAAAGTATCAGAGTGTCATGAGGAAACTCTGTAGTATGGATATGCTACCTTCTGAAATCCAGAAGCTACACAAAAGTGTTCTATACTTTCCCCACTCCCAAGTCCTTGCTACACTAACAAAATTCATTAGCTGAATGTAATCACATAGTGATAGTCTTTGAGCCAACAATAAATACCTTTTTGAAAGCACTGTGTTTAACTTAATAGCCCTTTTAGCTCGAAGGCAAAGGTTTGTGTCATCCTTAACTGACACACACTTACATTGTCTCTTTCTGAGTGGTTGAGAGCAGGTTAATGCACTGCCACAATAGTATATTTTTTAACTTTCTTTCCCCTCAAACAGTTGAGGAGAGCATTTGCATCAATGTCATGACACATGGTATAATTGGAGGGTTCTGGGCCATGAATGCATATCAAGCTGTTAGACCCTTGATATTTGCTTAAACAGTAGGGGAACTAAAGCAGAACAGATGCCCTAGTTTCAAAGCCAATGCACCACTCCAGCCCCTCAAGCTGCCTTTTGTAATTTTCAGTTCCATATCAGTATCAGGGTCAGAAACTCTAAAGAGTTCATTACACATTTCCTTCCTTCTAATAACCTAAGAGTGCAAAAAGGCATGCCAAGGATTTATTAATTTTTCCACTTTTTAATCTCTCATTTTAGCTAGATCACACTCCATTTTTCAACTGTTACACCTCTAATATTTACCCTTTAGCATTGAAGACTGTCTTATGCATTCATGAAATGGAAGGTTTCTAAACATTTTCCATTTCTTCTTCTCCACTGTATAAAAAGAATTTGGTGTTGTCCAAAGAAAAGACACTTCTGTTCATTCACCGGTCAGTGCTTAGAAAAATCTAATAATACCCTTTATGTTTTATAATTAAATCGATTAACTATGGGCTTTCATCTTCTGACAAAAGCAGATCCCCTTTGGCCTTATTATTTCTTGGTGCAGATATTGACAACTAGAATAAGTAAATATAAAATATTTATGACACCATTAAGAGCCATACTGACCAGTAGAAGGACAGACATTTCTTGAATGCTTTCCACATGTACTGTATGCTATGTACTTACATGTGCTACGACTATGTCTTGCTCTGGGCTGGCTCACATTTTGCACAGATTTTGTGGATGAGTAAACTGAGGTTCTAGAGTTAGACTTCTGGTTGCCAAAGGTCTGTAAAGGATCTAAGCAGAATGAGCTGCACTCTGCTTCACATAGAGCCAATGCTGCTTTCCCAAGGACACAAGGACACAGCCTTAGACAAGCCAAAGGCCACACAGATCCTCAGATTAGGCCTCAAAGAGCCATGGGGTCTTATTATAATCACCTCCCATAGTGATTTTGAGAGACTACATCTAAATTATGGAGGTTGGATGAAAAACTCCCTGGTACACTTCAGTTCTAAAATCTTACGTGATGCAAATATGAGACAAATCAGTCTTATACACGTGTGAATAGCAAGTTCACATCTGAACAACCCAATCATGGTGCCAGCATAATGTGACTGCTAAATGAAAGTGGGCTGCTGAAATTGTCTAATTTACTTGCTTTCACTGAAATTAATGGTATATTTAATGGTAACATATTGTACTTAAGCATAAAACACTGAGATATTTTCAAGCCTGACTCGGTGAAATCTGAGCACTTCACAAGTCCCATGAGTAAACATATCTGGGTCAGCTGTAGCAGTTACAGAATTGATTAAGCCGCTGAAGTCCAAGAACTTGAGTGTAAGCAGCTGACAGCCCATGAGCCACTGAGCAAGAATCACAGGGCCAGTGCTGTAGAGTTTAGAAGACTTTTACCTTGAGAAACTGCTTTTGTCTTTTCTCCCTACTAAGAAATGTCTGTCCTCATATCTCAGTAATACTGCTCATATAAAATCCAGTATTTTACTGTATCTATATATGCAGATGTAGAATGTGCGTGCAGACATAGAATGTATGTGTATATACATATAACCATACCTAAATACACATACTTAGGTATTTTGAGCTACTGTTTTCTGTTGAGAAACAATGAAAGATATTGAACATATGGAAGTCTTTATTCTTTCTCATATAATTTTATAATTCCATGAATTTTACAAATATTTAGAGATACAGCTTAAAGCTTGTGTTTAAGGCTCTGATTATCATGCATCATTTTAAAATGAAAAGACATAATTTCTATAGCGCATCAACAATAAAAGTGATATTAAAATACTCCTTAGGTTTCAAACTTGGGGAATCAATTTTGCTTTCATGCTGGTATTTCTTCCTATAATAATATGATCACCAGTGAATGTCAGTCTTGTTATATTTTCATTAGTTTTTGAAAAATGTAACTCCTCTTTTATCTACTGATGAATCACAATTTTAAAATGAAATTATGATTTTTCTGTAGTCAATACATTTTATATACTTTTAACTCATAGATTTTTCTTTTTTCCTTCAGAAGAAAGAAAACAATCTGAAGAAAAAGGAGAGAGGAAGAGGAACAGGAGTAGTAAATCCACTTCTAGAAGAGAAGTAGAGAAATGTGAATTTGTGTCAGATCCTGGAGAAAAGGAGTCATAAGTACTATTTTTAACTTCTGAAGTAAGGTATTGAAAGGCTCTTGGCTGCTACTGTTTCTAGAAATATTTACTTGTTACCTGGTCCTTATACTCTGTAGGAAAACTACTGCAGTCTAACAGAGAAACTCTTATATTTTAGATCCAAAATACCCCTCAACAGACTCATGTATTTGGACAGTGCATACCTCATGGGGTGCTATACCCCTTGGTAGATTCATTCCTTGAAATTCATCAGCTGAATACGAGGTGAGGAATTAGGTCTGGTCAGAAGATCTAGGTCACTGGCAGCATGACCCAGAGGGGCATATTTTTCCCCACAGTCATATCCTGTCCGTCCACTTCCTGGTCACCATCACTTCAGCAGGCTTCCCTCACCAGGTCCTTGCACCACTCTAGTCTACTTTGGAGCCAGCTCATCACAGACTGAATCTACTGCAAATGTGAGCTGAAATAAATCTCTTTTCAGTATTGAATGTCATGTATTTTGTCCCAATAATAGGAAAGCTGACTAATACAGAGAGGGTGAAGGTCTATTAGTTACTCCATCTTAGGAAACAGGAACATTATGGTATTTAGAATGTTAAAAATTGTTCTAAATAAAAGAGGAGCCTATCAATTCACTGTAAAATGACAGCGATACAAGATATGGAGAGCAGAATCAAAGAGTTCACTCTGTTTTCTTGAGTCTCTGCTATTTCCAGCAGGTGAAATTAATGGCTAGTACAATAATTCTCTTTTAAAATTTTGAATAACCATTATAGTGTTTATGATAGAAATGGAAATACTTAATATTCTTCCTGGCAAATGCAAGACTTATAAAATCTGCATATTTTGAGCCCATTTTTTCTGTATCTTCAGTCCATTCATTCATGCAAAATAATGGATATGAAATAATATTTTTGTGGTCTTCATTTGCATTTCCTGAATGTTACTGATGATGAACATTTTTAAAAAATTCAAATCTTTATTGGTACATTATGAATACAGATCATCATCATGTTCAACATTGAGCGTTTGCGCCAGAATATCACATGACTTGATTCTCATGCTTTCCCCATTTCCCCCACCCTGCAAATCCCACCCCCTATATATGTAATCTTGGTTTCCTTTTTTCTTTATTATTGACATATTCTTTTTCCCCTCCTTATTTACCCCTACACCTTCTTTCCTTTTAAATATTTTCTATTTCACAGTATCACCTATACATACCACAACTCATTTACAACTTCATTTTCTCATACCAGAGAAAAGATATCATATTTACACAACTGTGACCTGTTTACTTTGCTTATGAAGATGGCCTCAAGTTACATCCATTTGAGTATGAATGACCCCATCTTATCATTTTTAATGGCAGAGTAATACTCCATTCTATTAAAAAAAAACAACCCATATCTTTATCTAGTCTCCAGTTGATGGATATTTGGGTTGTTTCCAAGATTTAGCAATCACAAACTGAGCTGCTATAAACACGGGTGCACATATGTCACTGTGATATGAATCTTTTAATTATTTTGTGTCTATAACTAGCAGAATGATGGCCAGGTCAAATGGGACCTCCAATCCTAGATTTTTGAGGAATCTCTGCACTGATTTCCACAGAGGTTGTATGAGTCTACAGTCCTACCAAAAGTTGAGATGGGTTCCTTTTTCTCCCCAGCCTCACCAATATTTGTTGTTGGCTAATTCTGAGATAGCAGCCATTTTTTGTGGAGTGAAATGAGATCTCAGTGTTGTTTTCATCTGCATCTCTCGAATGACCAATGATGTTGAGCATTTCTTCATATACTTCTTAGCTGCTCTTACTTCCTCTGTAAAGTATCTGTTCATTTCACATTCTTTAGAAAAATACCTACTTACTCTTTATAGTCTACTCCAGTCTACTTGTCTACTCTAGTCTTCATTTTCTACTCAAGTGTAGTTTGTGGGGGTATTTTGTTGGATTTTAGGAATTCCTAATATAACCTAGATAAGTATGCTTATATAAGATTTTCAAATATTTTCCTCTTTTTTTAATCTTTATTGGTACATTAAATATACACATCATGACTGCACTCCATAATGGGGATTTGTACCAGTATAAGACACAACTTAATTCTCATTTTTTCCCATAGCCCTACCCAACCTACCACCCCCCCACATACATAAAATTTGTTTCCTCACTTTTTTGTTACAATCTCAACATTGCCCCCTTTCACCTTATTTTACATTGAGCATTTTCTATTTCACACTATATAACTTACAATGCTAGGACTCATTTACATCTTCATTTTCTCATACCAGAGAAAAGATGCGATATGTACCTATCTGTGCCCTATTTATTTCACTTATGAGGATATTCTCAAGGTATGTCCATTTAAGTAGAAATGATTCAAACTTAACATTTTTTATGGCAGAGTAATAATCCATTCTGTAGAAGAACCACAGCTTTTTTATCCAGTCTCCAGTTGATGGACATTTGGGTTTTTTCCAAGATGTAGCAATCACAAATGGGGCTGCTATAAACATGGGTGTACATATGTCACTGTGATAAGAGTCTTTTAATTCTTGTGTGTATATACCTAGCAGGGCAATGGCCAGGTCAAATGGGGCCGTCAATCCTAGCTTTATTTTCCTCTTCTTTGTGTGTTTCTCTTTCCTTATGTTGTTTATCTTTTGATACACAGACTTTTTAAATTTTTAAGCAGTCTCAATTATTTAGTTTTTTCTTTTTTTGCATGCTTTTTGGTATCATATCTAAAATGTTATTTGCAGATCTACTGTTGGGGAGATATTTTCCTTAGTTATTAAAATAATTCACTGTTTAAATATTTTCCTTGTATTTTTCCATGTGTCTGTTTAAGAAAGTAACTTACTGTGGCATTTTAGTTAAATCTGAACTCTCTGTATTTACAGAGAGAGAGGGAGGGAGAGATGGCCAGGGAGAGAAAGAATTAGAGCACTATTGTGTATACGACTCACCTATGTAGTGAAGTAACCTTATCTCTTCTACTCCTGTTTGAATATGTCTTACTTTTTCTCCTTTCCTACTGATTCAGCCTAGGATTTTGACTTCTGAAGTGAGTAACAATTGCAAATGTGACCATCCTTGTATTCCTCCTGATTTTAAAGAAAGGGCTATTGGTCTTTACCATAAAGTACACTAACCATGAATTTTTATACGTGATGTTTATTATACTGAAACAGTTTTGTTCTATTTCTAATTTTTATCCATCTTTCCTTTAGCTCTCTGTGCATATTCAAAGCAGATGTTTTAAGATTGTTCTGTAACAAGTCCAATGCTTATATTTTATCCAGATAGTCTCCAAAGATTTAATTATTGTTCGAATGCCCATATTTTCCTAGTTTTCAAATGCCTTTAATCTTTCTTGAAAATCAAGAATTTGAAAGTAAGCTTCTTCTTGCTTTGCAATTGTTTTGCATAGGATAAGACATTGCTAGGCAGCTCTGAGTGGCAGAGCCAATCCGAAGTTAAGGCCAAGGGCACATGTGGACACCCTGGGGCATGTGTGTTTTGTCTTGATTCTCTATGCAGACAGCTGAGAACTTTTAACTTCCCTGAGTCTCCCACTTGCTCAGTGTGGTCCTCAGGCTACTCCTTGTTACTTCCGGTCTTGCTATACCTTTGCATTCCTCAGACAGTGATAACCTGCCCTTTTATCTGTGGTTTGCTGTTTTCTAGCACCTACTTCACTTGAGATCCATGATGCGCTGCTTTTGCATCCTCTGGCACAGAAACTGACTAGTTGCCACTGACTGGGTGCAAGTGTTGCAGAGTTACTTTGCTCTGTTTTTTCTGCTTCCCAGAAAAGAACTTGGAACATAACTACAACATAAAAAATTGCAACAGGGAGGTGGTAGGGCCAAGGTAAATCTGTTGCCATCCCCCAGAAACATTAAAGCAAGTCTGTCTTTTTTTTTTTTTTTTTAATAGGCCCTGTGCTGCAGCATATGGGAGACAAGATAGAGAAGGGAGCCCTCCTAGACTAAAACTCAAGCAGTAACTGGAGAGTGCTGCTTTCTATAACAACTTGCAGACCAGTTGCAATGAGGTGCAGGACTGAAAGCTTGCTATGAATACCAGGTGAGGAGCATGGGGGTCCACACTTCTCCCTGCTTAGCTCAGCCCCTCCAGGGTGTCCTCCACCTGCCCATTTTCTTCTGAATGTGTATTTATCTTGATTGAACATTCACTTGATCACTAAAGATCTTTGCTGTCTGCATGCTCTGTAGTGTGATTTTAGACAGTCTGTAATTGCATATTTTTTCCTTTTCTGGGGCAAGAAGGGCCTACAGTTTCCTAGTTCTCCATCTTGCTAATATTATGCTTCAAGTGCTAGCAGTATTTTACCTACTTATTTTACCTGAGAGTTCTGATTTATTTATAGTATATGTTATATTCATCATTTAATTACTGCTCAAACATACACATACACTTGCACCTATACCTGTGAATGTAGAAGAATGAAGAGTAACAGCCGGGCATGGTGGCTCACGCCTGTAATCCCAGCACTCGGGAGGCAGAGGCAGGAGGATTGTGATGTGAGTTTGAGGCTGAGCTCAGGGCCAGCCTGAACCATAAAAGCGAGACCATGTCTCAAAAAAAAAAAAACCTAAAAAAAAAAAAAAAAAAAGAGTAAGGGAAATTGTGCCTCAGAAAGCATTGGAGACAAGAACAGACAACCTTCCTCAGGAACTTTATGATTAGGAAAAGCAAAGAATTCATACAGCAATTCACTGAAATGGAGGTTAATTTTTTACCTTTTAAAGATACAAAATTATGTGGCATTTGCATGTATCCATTAAAATCACTCTCTAAAAAGTGAATATCTGGTGATACAGGATTGGAGAGGGGGTAGAGAGAATGGCCAAGTTATATTATTGAAGAAGAAAAGAAAAATGATATTTCAGGAGAGAACTGGAAGTGTTGGTTTTAGTATGAATGTGGAAAGATTATCAAATATAAGTAGAGAAAAAGTGCAGTATGTAAGTAAAACCAAGTGGCAGTATTTATATATTTAATTGATAGAGTTCATGAAGTACTCAATGATAGCTTTTATTTGTTAATGAAACTGGAAACTAAAAAGCTTCAGTGAAGGCAAGAATAAAAGATAGACCAATGTTTAAGAACTAAAAGGCAAATTTTTCATCAGAGACACTATGGAAAGTGACTGGAAGAGAAATGAGAGCTAGCTCTCTGAAAAACTTAAAGGCTCTACAGAAGATTGTCATCCTAAATTTAAACAAGAGAGTTCAGCAAGATTATATATTTTCCTACAGTGGCTTCCACTACCAATGGATACTCATTGAGCAGCCAAAGAGTGAACCTTACCAAGAGAATTTCTACGCAAATAATATGAAGAAATAAAAGAGGAGCAGAGCTGTTAAAATACATGTGACATTGTATTTACAATACAGTATTCATAATATTGTGTTCATAATAATGTGCTCCTAAAAGAATGCTTTTGTACACTCAAGTACTTAAATAACTAAAGAACTAACCATTTACCAGGCATTTAAGAAAACATTAGTAAACAAACTTCCCTGTCCTTGAGAAGTTTACATTCAAATGGAGGGAAACAAAGTATGAACAAACACATATCATCAGTTATAAATTATAAAGATATTTGAGAATTGTTATTACAGACAAAGTAGGGAAACAGATCAAATGGGCAGCATCACTTAATGTAGTCATAGTTTAATACCTTGGGAAAGTAAATCTGAGTGACAAGTTGAAAGAAATAGGCTTAGGGAGGGTGAATGAAGAGTGTTCCATATATGTGATACCAGAGCATCTATCTACTCTCTAAAAACTTCCTAAAATATTACAGCAACAGCCAACAAGTCTGTACATTTGTAGTGTGCTTAAAATATGGAAGCACATGAAAGGTGAGGTCAAAGAAAAAAGGGGATAACAGGAAAACCAGACTTCACAATGGATGAACCTTCTTTTTTGGAGTGAAATGAGCCTTCAGCAGAGAAATAACATTTATCCTCACTGCTGAAGGATAACTTTCAGTACTGTGTTGGCATTAAACTGGGGGACTTCCTAGGAAAAGTGAGGAGAATGTCACAGAAGTCATTGGGTCATTTTTCACTAGCTTAGGGTAAGGTAGTAAAACTTTTAAATGTCTGTACTTATATAAGAAAAACATATGACTCAGTTATGTTAGATGTTGACTGGGACCAACTATTGCTTCATCACTGGAGTTTCCTTAATTTTAGAATCCAAGGTAAAGCTGCAGTCTAGATTAGGGAATGCTGCTTTTCTGATGTGGGTAAAGTAGAAAGAGAGCACCATGGAATTTCTTACCCCAAGTAACACCAGGCAACATGACCACGCATTTCATTTGCCAAGAATGCTTCTAGTAGATGCTCCTACTTGCACTCCAAGTAGGACTGAGTGCACAGTTGGGAAAACTGATGCTAAATGACAATGTAGGATCTGTTTTGCAAAATCATAAGAAATTTCAAGATGGCAACAGCAAAGCACTAAAGCAAATAAAAATTATACAACTTTTAAGACAGCTTTTCCTATAAGTTAGGTAGAAATGGAAACCTATGTATAATACTCTCAAAAGAAATGTCACTGAATCAATGTATAACCAAGAATAATAGAATTTACCACAATTTAAAGATTGTGATATTATTAAAATAAATGGTAATACTAGGTCAAATCAAATAGTAGGTGTGGAGGTGGAAATATATGGTTAATTTATGGAAAAAATTTCAGATAAGATCATGCCAGGTAGCTCAGATTGACTGGGAGCTCATTATATAGTTTGGGCTGGCCTCACCTTGCAGCAATCTTCCTGTCTTAGACTCTCAAGTACTGGGCATATAGGTGTGTGCCAACATGGCTGGCTATATGGAAATGTTTTGAAAGTAAAGTCTGATATGTTGGAAAGAGAGATGTAAATGTTAATTCCATAAATTTCCTTGGAATTTATTTCCTGGGAGAAAAAAAAAATGTGCCAATAACCAAGGAGAAGTGTTCAAAAATTAAGAGATTGGATTTATAGGTGATCAACTGGGGAAGTGTATCCAAAATTGAAAAATGTATAGTGGCTAGCTACAGTCCCAGCTGCATGGGAAGCTAAGACAAGAGTTTCATTTAAACCCACTCATCTGTAATCATTACTACAAAAACTACACAGATGTGTGCAGGGTAAAGGCAGATTGCACAGTCAGAGATGAAAGTGGGGTTAACTGTGGTGGACAACCAACAGTGGTCAATACTTTCAAGAAATTTTGTGTATAAGGAAAAATTCAGATATCTTTCTGTAGCCTCAGACATTATGATTAAGAGAAACCTAGTGAAATACAGTAATTACTTTCTCTTTCTCTTTTCAAAATGAAAAAGTTCATGTTGAGAATTTGTCATAGGCAGAACAAATACATTTGGCATTATGGCAATCAAGTTACTCTCTTTTAGATTAAAAATGCTAATCTTTAACTGGTTTACTGTTCCTGATATTAATGTGAACTATACTTCAGATTAATATAATAATAATACCTACTTTTAGAGAGAGTTAGGTTAAATTTTTTATCCATATTATTTAGATTATATAAAACATAGATGCAGTAGTTGCTATTATGATCCACATTTGATAAACAGAGATAAAAAGACTAAGTTTGGAAAACCAGCAAACTTTCCAAAGTTCAGCAGGTAGTAAACTAGGAGCTAAAGTTCAGACAATGTTTAATCAAATTCCAAAGTTTTAACCATTCACACCCTTGTGCTTTCTCATATGTCTCAGTTTAGGAACCCTGAGAGTTTCCTGAATGACACCATTTTCTTATCACACGATGTGGTCAGCGCTCCTCATTGGAGTTTAGGACACAGATATCACCAAGTTGCCATAGTTTGAATTTTTTTTACTTCTCATAAAGTCAGCTTTGACTTAAAAAGTAATAGTGGGAGAATCAGCCAATCTTTAAAAATATTCCCATATGGTTGAAGAGTGTGATGTTCTGGAAAATAGTATATTAACAAGATGTTGGGAACCAATTAAAATGTCCAGGATTCATAATATTGGAAGGAGATAGCTTGTCCCTGTTTCATGGATCACTAATCCACGTCGAGCAGGTTTAATTAGAGGGGAAGAGTCTACATCATTTCAACTACTTTTAAATGTCCAGGCTGTGATAAAACCAGATGTGCACCAACACCACACCATTCTCGTGGGCCCTATGCTTATTTCCCAGGGAAGCACAAGGGGTCTCATTAGCTTCTCCTGAGGTGACAGATCGATATCACACACACTTAAGCTTGGCACTTCTAAATTCTCAGTGTAATTAGCTGCTCAGATTATACATTATTAAACTTAATTTTCACTGATTGTCTTTTTCAGGTTAAAGTATTAAATAATCATATTTAAATATAATAGCTTAATACCACCTAGTAACTAACATTTTAAAAGTCATTTAATACCTGTATATTTACCTACTGAACATGCAAGGAACACATATATGTGTATATATACACATATATCTGTATATGTATCTATACAGAGAGAATTGGACTCTTTTTTACCTCATTTTTTCCTTCCCAATATTCTTAAATATCAATTGTACTATTATCTCAAGACATTTATCAACGTTTTAATTGAAAACATTGTTTGCTTTTTAACAAAGTTTGCAATTCAATGTTTACTAGTAACTTACTAAGTAGAAACAATTGAAAAATATTTTGTCATTTTTCTTTATTTAATTGATAGCTAATCTACTTATTTCAACTTTATATGACAATTGCCTACACCAAGTACTTTGAATTAAAATGCATATTTTACTATTAACATTTTTTAATTTTAAATCTTTATTGGTACATTATGAATACACATCATCATTGCATTCAACATTGAGAGTTTGTACCAGACTATGACATGACTTGATTCTCATTATTATTTACTTTAGTGTGTAATTTGATGAATATTTACTAGACATCTATCTTTCTTTTATGAAAAGAACATAAAATAACCAGGCTATTGGTTCTGATCTGAAGACAAAATTGAATGAATGAGTTTCTTTATTTCATTCTTCTTTACTGAAAGAGTAGGAAGCAAAGCAGAGTGAAGTAATTAGAAAGGAAAAGTGTCATAAAGTAATTGGAAAAGTGAGAATAATATAATTCTTTTTAAATTTAATTTTTAAAAAGAAAATTTGAGCCAGGGGCGTTAGCACAAACCTGTAATCCCAGCATACACCTCTAATTTAGGGTGTTGAGGCAGAAGGATCACCACCAGTTCAAGACCACCCCAGGCAACATGGTGAGTTGAAGGAGATCTTGAACTTCCCAGTAAGACTTTACCTCAGAAAAATAAATGAATACATACATGCATGCATACATATGTAATACATATTAAAAATAATCAGAAAAATAAAATCTGTCCTACCATTGTGCTACTATGTGCTGCATATCATATTACATTAAACTCTGCAAATTAATATATGTGCCTCCTCTTTTCAAAATATTATGATTAGGAAATAATAATACATAAATGAAATCTGTGAGGAGGTTACATACGGATGAATGCACATTTCATTGTTATTTGCTTGATCTTAAACTTTCTTCTTTGAAAACAACAATAAAAATCATTTAAAAAACAGTTGTGCAGACATTATCAAGGGAGTGGAAAGAGCATCCATGTTTTGCGGGCAAGGAGTAGGAAACGTAAGTAGATACAACATATGAGCTTATGTAACTAGGTAGAAACTAGAGAAGTAGATAACACATGATTAAATATATATTAAGTTAGATCTTTGAAGTTCACCCTCCTATACGTTATGATGCAGTTTTAAATATGGGTTTTCTGATGAAACTCTCTACATAATTTTTCTAGTACCATATATACCTGAATATTTCTTGTAGACTCCCCTCCTAAAAGGAAAATTGCTTTTATTTTTCTACTACTATGACAAAAATAGGGTTACAAGTTTGCTTATATATCTGTTTTTCGAAAAGAAAATTATTTTTATTTAATTTTCTTGTCAGAAGCGATGGATAAATGCAGTTTCTCACTTCACACATGTTGTATTTGAAATTTATAATACCAGAAATCCAGTGTAATATCTTAAACAATCAAACTAAGTCTGCCAAAGGACATGTTAATGTGCCGTACTGATAGAACAAGGGTATTGAATTTATTTGACCATGAACAAGCCTTTGATTTTCCTACACCTCCATTCTTCTCTTCGTGTTGACCATATGAAGAATCAGAAGTAGAAAATGAAACATGATTATTTCTCAATGAACTGAAATTACTTTAATAGACATTGAATGGAAAAATTTGTATTAATAGACTCAAGCTTTCAGTTTTACTTTTGAAGAGTATTCAATAATTGTACCAAAGAGAGGCAACATTCTTATGCATACTCGAAAAGCAGCGTAAAGTGGAATTATACCTCAGTTTGCACCATTAAGGCAAGTGTGAATTGTACAGCAGGAAAATTCATAAATAACCACACAAATTATGCTTTTCTTGAAACCTCTATCTACAGTTTCGTGCCTGGTATCTGTCAATGAAGTAAGTATAAAGAGTTAGAATGTGAAAAATTATAAGATTTTTAAATTACTTTGCAGCCAAAGCTTAACAAAGGATTACTTAAAAAGCTTAGTTAAAAGGGGGAAAAACATATAATACAACTGGATAAGACATGATTATACCATGCTTAAGCCATTTTCAGTGTATGGGAAATACAGAGAAGTTAAAAAGGTCCAATAATTACAGTGTCACTGTTTCAGCAACCCTCTAATATTCCTTTTTCTACTGCTTAGACAGATGGACCGCTCTAGTGCTGGAATCGGATGTCAGAAAGAAGTCCTTTCAATGCCATGTTGCATACCTGGAGCTGGCTTTTATAGGTAGATTAATACCCGCTTGTGTTTTGCTTCTTTGCCTTCACAGATATATCACACATGCTTTTTGTGGGTAACATGGAAAATTCGCAGCACTACAAAGTGTGAAATCAAGTTTGAGATGCTGAATGATGTTCATTTATATGTAACTTAGTAAAGGTAGGACCCCACAGCGAAGACAGAGGTGTGGAGTGAACGAGAGGAATCAGTGGAAAAAGACGCCATCATGGAGACTCATGGAGACCTCCTCACATCCTGTCCTCACTTGTGCAAATCTTTGTTGGAATAAATCAAGCAAGTGTAACAAGCAATGTGACTAGGATCACAACCCTACAGGATTCCACTTTGTATATGAGGAAAAGAAGCTGTCTATAATCCAAATAATTTACTCACATCCATCTAATTTCAAGAAAAGATGGACCTGCCTGGTGCATGTCAGTATTCCTGGAACTCAGGAGCCTGAGGCAGGAGGATCTTTGTGAGTTCAAAGTCAGCATGGGCTATGTAGTAGTTCAAACCCTTCCTGAATCACATAGTGAGACCTTGTCAGAAAACAAAACAAAACAAAACAAAAAACAAAAAACAAAGTACTAATTATGGATGATCAAGAAAGTAGATGATCAAGAAGTAGCAATGAAAATAACAATCTAATCTACAAATATATTTGAATTAATTGCTGTGCTGCTTTACTCTTTTTTTTTTTTTTTTTTTTAGGTTTTTTGAGACAGGGTCTCACTTTGTAGTTCATGCTGGCCCTGAGCTCAGCCTCAAACTCACATCATAGCAATCCTCCTGCCTCTGCCTCCCCAGTGCTGGGATTACAGGCGTGAGCCACCACGCCCAGCACTGTGGTATGTGGT